>BGPR01002271.1:74391-89709 GCA_013235015.1 Araneus ventricosus | reverse complement strand
ATTATTCCAATCTATCTTCTTTTCTCAGAGCCTACGCAGATAGCACGTAAGTTTGCAGCAAGTTTGATTTTGACTTGATATTCCCTTGTCACGGCAAAATTTGACGCGTCAAACTTGAAACGAACTTGTAGCAAGTTCGCTGTGACAACTAGCGCCACTCTCGCTTGCAACGCATTTGCTGCAAGTTCGATGTGACAAATAACGCCACCTCCCTTGCAAATCAAATTTGCAGCAAATTTGCAAAACAAGCTTCATGCAAAGATAGCACAATAAAGACATAATTATCTTTGTCTCTGTTTTAAAAAAACATCCGATTTTTAATAGCGTCTCCTAGACCGCCTTTCTTTTTGTTAATTCAATAAATCAATGATAATTTGTGAAAAAAATAACTTTTTTATAAGAAAAATTTTTTGAAACATTTTGCATCTTTTTACTAAATATATCACTCGCACTTTAAAGAAAACTATATCGCCTTTTAATTAATGTTGAAATTTTAACGTTTATAAACAAAATTAAATCTAAAAAACAGTCAGTGTTTGTTGAAAAATAATAACTTAGACATTTTGTCCCATTTTAAAGTAATTACTTTTGAACTCTAATTTCATAATTTATTCTGCTAGTAAAACGTAGTTATTAGCGAAAATCGCTCTCTCTCTCTCTTTGACTTCAAATCATATTCTCAACTCAAAAAATTAATGAAATCAAGAAAAAAGTTTAAAATAAATCGTATACGAATCGAATCGAACGCTGTATTAGCGAAATCCATCTTCTCCTCTCAGAGTTCAGCTGGCTCAATGGTTAGCGTCTCCGCTTCGGAACCGGGAGGTCGTGAGTTCTATCCCGGGTTGTGTTGGTACTCTGTTTTGGCTATAGTTTGCAATGCAAACTTGCCGCAAGTTCGTCCTATGGTGACTTCGAGGCTTGCGTTAACTTGCTGCAAGCTTGTTTCACACTTGCACACTTGTCGTGACAAATTTGCAGAAAGCTTGTAGACTTGCTGTTCAAGTCTGCTGCAAATTTGCTGCAAACTAAAATTGCTATCTGGGTACCTGGCCGAATGGTTAAGACGACAGGTTTAGGGGTATGTTGGAGGTTCGAATCTGAGGCTGTCATCGTACTCTGTTTTTGCTATAGTTTGCAATGAGTTTGACGCGGCAAGCTTGTGACGAGTTTGACGCGTGGTGACTAACTCGTTTACATTAACTTGTTTGAAGCTTGCACTCTTGCCGTGTCAATCTTGTTGCAAGCTTGCAGAATTGCAGAGCAAGATTGCTGCAAACTAAAATTGCTATCTGGGTATGATTTGAAGTCAAAGAGAGAGCGATTTTTGCTAATAACCACGTTTTGCTAGTTGAATAAATTATTAAATTAGGGTTCAAAAGTAATTACTTTTAAATATGGGACACAAAGTAAGTTATTATTTTTCAACAAACATTGATTGTTTTTTGGGTTTAATTTTAATTTTGTTTGTGAACGTTAAAATTTCAACATTAAGAAAAAGGCGATATATAGTTTCCTTTAAAGTGCGAGTTCTATATTTAGAGAGGGTTGGGATGGAGAATTTTTCAAAAGTAATATTTTTTTTATAAAAGACCTAATTAGTTTTTTCAAATTATCATTAATTTATTGAAGTAATAAAAAGAAGGGGGTCTAGGAGATGCTTTTAAAAATCGGATGATTTTAAAACAGAGATAAAGAATCAAAACCAGATATATACAATTGTATCCAGGTCATGGTGTGTAAGTGTGCCATATCAACTTCACAGCAAACTTGTTTTACAAGTGGGTTGGTCGATTATGCTGTGTTACTTTGCATGAATTTCGCTGCAAACTTGTCGAGTCAAGTTTGTCATGACAAGATAATATCCAGAAAAAATAACACTTGCTGCAAATATCCATGCTATCCGAGAGCAAAATTATTGATATTTGAGGTCGAGCTTGGACGATGACACAGGAGCTCAGTGCTCTTTAATACATAATGATCCTATTATTTAGTTTCTAATTGATACAATCTACTTTGGACCCTATATTACATTTACTAAATTTACTATTTTGTACTTCTATAAATAATCATTTTAACTTAATTTTGACTCTTCCCATATACCAATTTTAGTTTTCAACAAAGTTGCAGCAGTCTTGCTCTTCAAGTTTGCAGAAAGTTTGACACAGCAAGACCGCAAGTTCACAACAAGTTATCGCAAACTACGAAGTCACTATGCGTCAAACTTGCAGTGAACTTGTGCAAGTTCATTGCAATCTAGTAGAAAAAGACAGCTCCCCCTTCTTCAAAGCCTAAGGGATCCCCCTTTTTTTATTATCGCGTAATAAGACGGTGGGATTGCCTTCCCCCTTTTTTCTGACCACAAACTGAGTTATTTTTAAAGGAACTTACTTTTACAATCCGAGGGCATGTAGAGGAGAGCGCGATTCGAACCCACGATCAGCGGGTCCATAGGCGGTTATGCTAACCACAAAACCAGCTGAGAAGGGAGGAATGGAGTTTTTGCTTCGTCATTGTGTCATGTTGTTAAGTTTCCGTGTCAACTTCACGGCAAACTTGTTTTGCAAGGAGGGTGGTGATTAGGCTATGTTACTTTGCAGGAGTTTTGCTGCAAAATTTGTCACTTCAAGTTTGCCATGACATGATAATAACAAGAAAAATCAAACTTGCTGCAAATGTACATGCTATCTGGGTTTATATTTTCATTTGCACCATACGGTCCATGATCAGTCACCATACCAATCCCTAAGAAAACTTCGATGCTACAATTAATTAATTTTAATGCATTAATATGATCGATTGATTTTACTGTTCTTCAACTTTTAATTTATAAGAATATATATTTTTTTAACATTTGGATGAACGAATATAAATATGATTATTAAAATGACTCAGAATATTGCTACTTAAAAACTGAACATTTTAAATGACATCTGAAAAAATGATTAAAATTTCAGGGTGCATTTTAAAATTTTAATGAGCACTGATTTAAAGAACTGCAGATTATGTAAGTTCTTTCAATTAAAGAGAGGTTAATTTAGGATTTTATTTAAAACATAATTTACGAAAAAGTAAGATATCTATTTGATTGTATGAGAACGAAATTGCACAATTAGGTTGTTTTAAATAAGTTGTCAAATAATTTAACTGCTTCGAAATTTGTAAGATGTGTAGATTTTATTTATTTCGGATTTATATATTTCTTAAATTGAAGAAAAGCATTCTGAAAAGATGAAAAATTTTATTATAAAATATGCTCTTTTCTTGACATACAAATTAGAAAGCTCTGTCAAATAATCAAGTTTGAATACATGTTGTTGTTTTTTTAATTTAAAATGCTAGATATGGAAATTTTTCGAACATTTTTTGAACGTTTTTATGGAATATATAAAATCGGCTGTTTTTAATTTCTCAAAACAAAATTTTATTTTTTTAGTTTAAAAAATTACGCTTGTAAGGAACAATAGATAGGCGGATGGTTTTTTTCCTCCAAAGAGAAATATTATTCAAGAACACTGTTAAAACCAGTGAATCAGTATATCCAATGCAACCATCTAATGAAACTTTGATGCATCTAAGTTATTGCGAAGGAAAGTAAGGGCTATTTAAAACATTAAAAAAATCCATTTGTAAAGAAGAAGAAGGAAAATGGACAATTTAGTTCAAAAAATCTAAAGAAACTTTTGGTAAGGGATTTATGGTTATTGCCCGCCTATACTTATAGAAGGCAATGTTTGTGTGCGTGTATGTGTCCGCGATATCCAGACGAATCTATCGCACTTACAGCCATGAAATTTGGCACACAGGTAGTCCTAATGGTGTCTGAATGCACCTCGAAGCCGGAATTTTAAAATTTAATCTAGAAAATTTTTTATTTAGTGTTTTGTTTTGTGTCATTTCCGGCACGTTTACGTCTGTAGTATCTTTTCTAATGATAGTTGAAAAACAATCGATGCACCATTGGATAGAACAAACAATTTTCTTTCTAATGAAATTTGTTTTGAGCTTCAAACGTAATTTACCGAATTTTGAGAAATTTTTTTAAAAAATAGTTAGTTTTGTCGACAAAATTTTGTTTTCGTATTTAAATTTACTGCCAACCGACGCAGTATGCGCTTTCCGTTGGAGTATTGACTTGACTTGAATTGTATCTCCGAGAGATACGAGGTTTAGGGATTTTTAGCAACAAAGGCTGTTATCTCCTAGTTTTAAAAATATATTCATTCCAAAATTCGTTTCAATCTGCTTAAAAAGCAAGTAAAATTGCCATTAGGAGATGGACTAGAAAATTGCTTTTTCAATTCGGTCAAGAGAAAAAACCAGCGGGAGTGGCCTCAACAAAACTTTCTCGTATACTTCTCAAACATTTCGCATTTCCCTGCACCCTGCGTGGATAAAAAATTCGAACCTACTGTAACCCAGAATGCAATGACTATCAGAAGGTTTTTCATTGTAGATTATAGTGATAGAAAAATATTTAGGTGAAGAATCATATTCAAAGAGATGCGTATGTATTAAAACTTAGCAATATTTATTTTCAATCAAACTCCAGCAATGCACAAGCTCCGAGTGCGGAGAAGAAAGCAGGAGAAAATAACCTCGTTCGTTATCGCTGAATAGCTTGCGCATGCTCAGAGATTGCTTCCAGTACGCAAGTAAAACAAGGACAAAGTGACGTAATCCTTCCGTGTGCACAGAGGTTGCTACTAGTACGCATGCGTATGGAGAATCGGATTAGAAAAATTAATTATGCATTTTGAACGCCTTTTTCTTAACCGATTGAAAAGAAATTTGGGCACAGATCTATAATTAATGTTAGCTACCATCAAACCAATTTGTATTTATCTAAGCCAAAGGGTTTAGGAGATATAATTTTTACAATTATGAGATTATACAGCCCGACAGACAGTCAACCCTTCGACGGATTTCGTCCAAAATTTGATACGGGCCTATATTCATGAAGATAAAACTGTGTACCAAATTTTATACATCTAGCTATTCAAATTTTTGAGATATAGTGTTCACATGAACGATGACAGACAGACTTCCCGTGGACGGATTTTGTCCAAAATTTGATAGATACCTGCAAATTATGTGTCAAGATCACATACCAAATTTCATCCTTGTATCTCGAATAGTTTTCGAGTTATCGTGTTCACAGACACACAGACATAATTTCAAAATTGTGTTTTTCGGACTCAGGGAGGTCTAAAACGTGGAGATTCGTCAAAATCTCGACAATACTTTCTCTTTGTATACTTCGTATACGAGAAAGTAAAAAAATGGCACCCTCCTAGAAAGGACTCCATGTTCTTTTTCTCCCCGTCGGAGTCGTCGGACGCTATAATGATAGATTAGAAGCCAACCTTACTAAGCTAATGCTGTACGTACCACTAGCGCTATCTATGTGCAAACAATTAAAACATTTTTTATGGTAAAAAAACAACTTTATACTGCGTAATGCAAGTTAGTGAAAACCGCACATTGATAACAAAATTTTTTGATATTTTATTAATTTTGAAATGTGTCAAGGACTTTGGTTCACCCTGTATATAAATTTTATATATATAAAATTTGATGTATGTATAGAAAAGCACTACATACAACAGCAACATTAAACTAAATGTCTACTACTCTGGTCAAGTGGACTCTTAAAATATAAATATGTTTAAAATTATTTTATGCTTGAAAAATTATAGCTTGCATTCTAAAATAAAAATTTTATTATTTGTGATTAAAATTAATGTGGTTTCGTACTTTGATATGATATAGAATATAGAAATAAATTACTTTTTATCTCTAATGTTGTCAATGTTTTGTTATAAATTGTTATTTATTTATCCTTATGAATGTTTGTCGCTCTTCTAAAAGCTAGTGCTTTTTAAACATTAATCCCAGATAGCGCGTACGTTTGCAGCAAGTTTGATTTTTACTTGATTTTATCTTGTCATGGCAAATTTGACACGTCGATGCTGTAGCGAAAATGCTGCAAATTAACCAGGCAGAATCGCCACCCTCGCTTGCAAAAACAAGTTTGCCACGGCGAAAATAGACAACTAGCGCCACCCCTCCTTGCAATGCAAGTTTGCTGTGAATTTGTCATGACAAGTTCACAGCCCGATTGCAAAACAAGTTTGCTGCAAAGATTATAGCACTAAAACACAGAAAGATCTTTCTCTATTTTAAAAAACATCCGATTTTTAATAGCATCTCCTAGACCGTCCTTCTTTTTATTAATTCAATAAATCAATGATAATTTGTGAAAAACTAACTTTTTTATAAAAATAATTTTGAAACATTTTCCATTTTTTTACTAGCACTCGCACTTTAAAGAAAACTTTATCGCCTTTTTCTTAATGTTAAAATTTTAACGTTGATAAACAAAATTAAACCTAAAAAACAGTCAATGTTTGTTGACAAATAATAACTTATACATTTTGTCCCATTTTAAAGTAATTACTTTTGAACCCTAATTTCATAATTTATTCTACTAGCAAAACGTAGTTATTAGCGAAAATTGCTCTCTCTTTAACTTCAAATCATATTCTCAACTCAAATTTTTTAAAAATTAATGAAATCAAGAAAACAGTTTAAGATAAATCGAATACGAATCGAATCGAACGGTGTATTAGCGAAATCTATCTTCTACTCTCAGAGTTTAGATAGAGGCCGAGTGGTTAGAGCGTCAGGTTTGGAAGCGGTAGGTCGCGAGTTCTAATCCGAGGTTGTGTTCGTACTCTGTTTTTGCTACAGTTTGGAATGAGTTTGATGTGACAAATTTATGGCAAATTTGACTCGTGGTGACTTGCAGATTTGCAGAGCAAGATTGCTGCAAACTAAAATTGCTATCTGGGATAGTTTTGCCAATAAATTGAAGTAACTATCTACAGTATCCACAATGTATAATTATTACGAGTTTTAAATGTTTTTTAATTTCAATCATTTGCGGAATATTGTTTTTCCTTTTATTTGCTTCTAACATAATTGAAAAAAAATGGTCGAATGAACATGCAGAGACTTTACTGAGTCGAATTCAGTGAAACCCCACATTAGTATATTTAACTAAACGATGGAAACTACTGCTAAATCGTACTGGAAATTGACTTTATTTTTGGAATTATGTAATGAGGCTCATGTCTGATTATGAGCAAAACGGATTTTAAATGACACTTAAAAGGCCATTTACACGAAATTTCTTACTCTAAGCATCTCTAGATTTCTAAAATATCATTCTTTGCAGCATATTTTTTACATGAACTTATTCAATAAAACTTCAACGACACAACACATGATGTTATGCACCCATGCTTTTTAATCTTGCAAATTACAGACAATGAAAAAAATGCTACTTGCATGCACCTAAGGAATTGGTGAACTCTTATCAATATAATTCTTAATAGTGACATTTGACAAAAATATCATAGATGGAGCAATGCAACGATGTTTTCTTCTGCTGCATATGCTGTCAAATCATGGAGAAATATAGATTAAATTGACGGAAGTTTATTTTCTGTTTCGAGTTCTGTAATACACTTCATATTTTTAAATCCTTCTGATTACCGACAAAACAGATATGACATGCAGTGAGGAAAAGGGAAGAAAGATCATTCGTACTCTATTTAAGTAAGTCTGATTTATTGAATTTCATTGGTTACTTTAGATTTTGCTGACTTCTTCGATACAATTCCAGCGACTTTCACTTTATTACGTTCACTTTGATCAGCAGTTCTCAACCTTTGTGGTGTTGCCGTCTTTTTGAAATGAAGACACCAGATTTCAGAAAAGTAATTCTATTCAGACTTAGACACACACAAGACAAGCAACACACATAAAAGATATAGTGCGGTACTTTGCACCTTAAACGCCAGAGCTATTCCAAAAATAACGACCACAACTAGGCCTAAGGGGTCATGCGAATTCTGGTACCTCCGGTTGGGTTGGGTTCCGCACGTTAACAACGAAACCCAACCCAACTCCCAACCGGGGGTACCAGAATAGACCCCCAAATATCTCACCTCACCTCTCGAGGTCGTCACTCAAACTGACTCGTTTACAGAAAAGCAACCCTAGACAAGCAAGGAGCTGCGCCAAGCATCCGATCAACCATCGCCAACGGTAGCCAAACACTACAACCTTTATTTGCTCCCTACTACCCCTCGATAAAGCCTTTTATTTCTGAAAACCCCTTAATGTCATACCCTTCCTCCAACCACATCTCCTCACAAAGAAGTTTTTATTAATAATATTAAGGGCTTAGGTTAGCCTAAGAGCCAAACGACTCGAATTAACTTAATAGCATTTGAAGGATTAATTTTTGATTTTATTCCATTTTTATCTATACTTATAAAAGGCAATGTTTGCGTGTGTGCGATGTCCAGAAGAATCTATCGTACTTCAGCCATGAAATTTGGCACACAGGTAGATGTAATGGTGATTCAATGCACTTCGAGGCCAGAATTTTAAAATTTAATCTAGAAAATTTTTTATTTAATGTTTTGTGTTGTTTTGGGTCATTTTTGGCACTATTACGGCTGTAGTATCTTTTCCAAGGATCGTTGAAAAACAACCAATGCACCATCGGATAGAACAAACGATTTTCGTTCTAATGAAGTTTGTTTTGAATTTCCAACATAATTTACTGAATTTTGAAATTTTTTTAAATAATAGTCACTTTTATGGTTATTTTTTATAAGGATTTTTTTCAAATTCTCGCAGCTGACGTTCTAACAACTCTATAATTTTCATTTTTTTTCAGCTTATAACTGGAACGTTTCTGTCGGATTTAAAACAAGAACTGTTAAAATATCTTATTCCGTTTTTTTTTAAATAATTTTTCCCTTATCAGTTCAAACAATTTTTTTGCTAGCAAGATTTAACAGCGAGAGTTTCTCCGGACGATCCCAGAATGCATTGTTGCTTCATTACCAGCCTTCATTTCTATAATCCGAATCCTTCCGGTGACGTCATTAAATTCACGTCATTGTCGAGAGGAAAAATAAGCGAGAAAATCAATAATGTGTATCTTTTGTTTCGATTTTTGTTCTCAAAACTTTTTCGAGACATTGTGGGCATTTTTTTTTTTTACATTTTGTCGAAGTTCTGATTCCATGGGCAACGCCGTGCGCGTACTGCTAGTAATAGTATAAATTCCGCGTATTAACAAATGAAAACAACATTGAAATTATTTCGCATTAGCTGACGATGAAAGCTAACATCGTGAAAATCCACTATAAAAGTTGAAGACAATTTTAATGCAATCCATGACTTCGTTTGAGAGTTGAGTTTTATAAAGTTAGGTTCAAATGCAGACAGATACAATCTCATGTCTGAGACAAGCTTACTCAGATATTTCTTTTTAGTATGTGCGTAAGACGAGTTTGCTCTTTCTGCAATTTGTCTGCTCGTGAACGGTATTAAATATTTTATTGCTTTAACACCGAGTTCTTTGTACGTTTCTTTCCCCGCTGCCCAGTAGGGTTTTGGACTTTACTTCTATTATTCACACAAACTTGAGGAAACGAAATTCTATAAACTTTTCTCATTGTAATCCCTTTTGTTGTGTTTTTTTCCAGCAATATTACTTTCGAAAACTCCTAACTTTCCCGCCGAATACCATAAATTGGGAACCTCTGACTAAGATATCAGAATATAACCAAATAGAAAATTGTGTTCTAGATGGAATAACATATCAAATTAACATAACATATTGATTTTCAACATAGATAACTAAATTTTAATTTTAGTGTGCAAGTTATAATTTTTTAAAGATAGAATAATTCTGAAAATATATTATTCTTTAACTGCAGATGTGAACAACTAAGGGCCGTATTCACCAAACTTGATTGATCCAAGATTAAATCGCGAATCAGCAAATCCGAGCATCAATGCTAACACTGCATCAAAGTCCTTCGGTATTCTCCATGAGCTGACTACGTGATCCATGGCTTAACTGGAAGAAAAATGTAAGCTACGTTTTGATTGGTCAATGAACGAACCTCGCCGAAGTTTTTCGTTCCGCTTCAATCAATTGATGACAGAGACATAGGGGTCTATTCTGGTATAACCATAATATAAACCCCATAATATAAACATTATCTCGCGTGTTTTGATCAATTAACGCCGTATTATGATTCTATCGTTTTATTCTTGTTGCAATAATTATGGATCGTAAAAAGAATAATTTTACAGAAATTGAAGCCGAGGCTTTTCTCCTCTCCTTGGATAAATTCAAATCGGTAATTGAAAAGAAAAAACAGATGCAACAGTTAATAAAGACAAGGCAAGCGCCTGGGCGGAATTAACTGCCATGGTTCAACAGTTTTTCCGGTGTTGCAAAAAGAAATGCGAAGCAACTGATTACGTACTATACAAATCTGAAAAGGAAGGGCAATAAAAATCAATCCAATAAGAGATTTCAGATTTTCAAGACTGGTTTCAGCTGTATCTTTATTTAAACGATAACGCGATCGAAAGGCTACATTGTTCATACAATCCAAATCATTCGCTTTATATGGATGCACAGATCTTTTCCTTCTTTCGATTATTTCTAAAATTTCAATATCGTCTAAATACGACAATCCATCGTCTGCCATGTTTGTTTTGATGGAAGGTAGAAGAGAAGTGCGCATGCTTAAAACGAAAATCCGTAGATTATCACTGTTAATCCTCCGATTTCTGAGAATCAAAAACAGGGTGTTAAAATAGCCGGTGATCTCGGGATTTTCGATGGAGTATACGGATTTTCATATGATCAAGGGTATAACATTGATTCGAGGTTTAATCCGAGCATTAAAGAGTTGGTGAATAAGGGCCCAAATGTAATACTTTCGTAGACTATATGACATTCAAGTAGTAGCCGAATACTATGGAAGAACTTTAGATACTCTTAAAATTTTGCTTCCCACGAAATATAGAAGTGAAAAACGAGACTCTTAGAACTAAGTAAACTTTTATTTCCAAAGAAATTTACATCCACATTTTATACATAAGAATTCAAATCACAATAGGACAAACAAATATTTACACTAAAAAGTAGATTCAAACAGGGACAGTCAAACACACATTTCCATAGCAAAAGCTTGGAGAGATAGTTTATTTGAAAATAATGAATTTATTTTAAAAGTTAACCCAGTCAGAGTAGATGCTGCTTTGGAATATTTTTATCATGATTATGAAATGTTATGCACAAAAAAATTTTCAGTTATTTAATTGCAATTCTGAGACTAAGGAATGAAATGTATTCAGACTATTTTTCATCCTGCTTATATTTAAAAAAATATCGTTTGCTTATTATAATGAAAGTCTTATTGTTTCTGGTTGAAATTAATTTTGATTTTGAATTTCAACGTCTTAAAAAGTAAGAAAAAATCGTCTTCTATTTAGAATGTGATTTAGCCTATAAAAACCTCATAGGTGAAATCACATCCCAATTTCTGAAAGGTGTGAATTTAAGTGCAATTAATTAAATAAATTAATAATTTATATTGTTATATATTGCAGTTGATAGTGCAGTTCGATTTGCATTTATAAACACGAAATGAATTAATTTTTATTTTCTAATTTCTATAAATGGAAATTTTAGGCTCCGAGTTTAAAATTTGCCTTGGAAAAATAATTTTATTGCACTACGAAAAATTATTGCACTTTATTTTTTGGAATGTAAACAAATAATTGCTGTTTAATTTCATAAACACATGCAAAAGAAAAGTTAATACATTAATGAGATTTCACTGCTTTTGAAAAATATCTTTAGACTTAGCCTTTTTCTAGAGCATTTTCTAAAACATCTATGGAAATTGCCAGATATTGAAACCTTAAATAATCCATTCAAACAGTTGTTAAATGATGAATTAACATTCACTGAATAATTATTTGTGAAAGATTATCTATTATGATTGAACTCTTTGAAAAGTTATTCAAACATTGATAAACAAATTTAAAAAAGTTTATAAAGGAGAAGCAATTAAATCATTTCAAAGAGGCAGAAGAAGTATTCTATATACATATATATTTCGAAATAGAAGTCCAAAGAAATTGTCTCATATTTAAATAATAAGCTATGGACATTCCTTAGGAAGTGGCTCACTGATATAATTTGACAGCAGTTGAAAAAAACCAGAAGTAGATAAAGTTTATTTAGCCAAAGAAAACGATAAAAGGGGTAGTAGGTAAAAAAAAATGGACTAAATGACAAAATCAAACATTTTCTTTCATTTTTTTTAAATATTTTATTTTTGCCATTTCAAATGAAAATGCTTATTTGTTTTATTTAAATTTAATATTAATTAATCGTTTGGAGTTTTAATGTTTGTGATTTCAAAGTGAGATAATCATTTAACCAGTCAGTTTTGGATTTAAAATTTAATCGTTGTTTAAAATTGCTAAATTAAATTAGAATTGAAATAATTGAATAAATAATTAATTAAAATTGCTTTATTAAATTTATTGTAGAATTAATTTGTGTGTTTTGCTATTTCTCTTTTGTTCATGTATTTATTTATTTAAATTTTAAATTAAGAATGTAAGTGGAATTTCAGCTAAATTTTTTAGTATGTAAGAAACTTATGGACGAGTTTTCTGGTTTGTTTACAAGCCTGTACTACGTATTTCCGGTGTAATGCTAAGTCAATGGATCTTCAAAGCTGAAGTCCAACATACAAGCAGATAAAATCAAGGTTTTTAATGCAAGTAAACAAACCAGGTAATTCGACCATAACAATTTGTATAATTCCCCTCTCAGTTAAAATTCTCTGGTACCCATAAAAAATGGGTCTTCGAAAAATGGGACGAGTCGACTTCAAAAAGAAGTCGACTCGTCCATTTGACGCATGATCACATGGGAGGAAGGGTTTTTATTTATTTATTTTTTATTCCGCTGCAGGGTTGCCATATTGACCTTTTTAAGGCCAACTTTTCGAAATTTGGCCTTTTTTCAAAGCGGTTGGCCTTAAGAATTTTTATTTGGCCTTAAATTCATTTTTGGCCTTTTTTGGCTTTATTTTCATTCATGATTTTTAGAACTGCTTTTTACAACTATTTCTACTGTTTTTTTCATATAAAATTTTTATATTATAAAATAATATTTAGAACGGATTCGACCTGTACATTAGGTGAATAATATCGAAACTAAAAACAGAACATTCTTGGAAATTTTATCGCTTATTTGAAACGCTTATTACGAGTCTGAAATCAATTTTATTTATACTAATGGAATAAACTTTTTATACTATTTATTATTTATCTTGAGTACGGAATCACTTTTCATTTATTATGACAAAACTGAAAAATAACCTTGCATACATTCGTTCACTCATGAGATAATATACGTTCAGCTATTTCATTTAGCCATCACTTTTCATTCTAAAGCTGTTTATGGTGTGGTTAAAAAATTTTTCACTTCAATATTGTTTCATTAATAGAGTCTCGATCATACGCGTCATTCTAAAATGATTCGTTTTTATAAAATAAAGCATTTTCTAATCGTAAATTTAACGAAAAATAAGTACTTCATTCAGTTTTTCAAATTTGGCCTTTTTTTTAAGAAGGTTTGGCCTTATTTTGACATTTTGATCTGGCAACCCTGTTCCGCTGTCAAATTACACCATGATATCCGATTATTGTTTTCTTTTGGTATTGGCACACATTCGTCCGCAGATCGTTTTCAAATACTATTCTCATTTTATAAGCGGCTTTCGTTTAGATGAGAGTCAAAGTGTGTCATAATTCTTTTCTTCCCTCGAGTCATTGCTTCCTTTATATTTTAGCCAGAAATGCTTATTTGAGAGCTCTTTTTAAGCTGCTGATGGCCACTTCACAATTTGTATGGTTAAATATAGTTCGAAAAGCTTAAAGAAACGACTAGATGAAGCCCTCGTAAATATGGAAACTACGTGTAGTTAAGTTTTGTGCGTCTAGTGTATGCCACTCGAACTTTTACACTTGCGTTCTGAATTCAGCACTTGAACATGTTTCTGAATTCAGCACTTGAACATGTNTCTGAATTCAGCACTTGAACATGTCACACAAAAGCTTCTCCATAGAGGTGTTTCCGATGGTTCTGTGAAAAAACATCCCCTCCACGCGATCCGATGGCACATAACGCAAAGACGGAAGCATCAGCAACAACCTCCCGAATCTGAAAAAAATGAAATAAACAATGTCAGGCAGAGGGATGACGGTTATTGCAAAAAAAAAACTATTTTCGGTTAACCGGTTTAACTTGGCGGTTAAAGCCGCTCAAAATAATCGGTTTTTGAAAAAAACTTTTTTTTTTAAAGCAACATTTGTGGACAGAATTTGTTATTAATAATAATATACAACAAGTAAGTTTTAATACAATAATCAATTAATGTAATAAATAATGATTATAAATAAGTAATTAATACAATATGTAATGATAATAAATGAGTAATTATTTCAATAAGTTAGTATTATAGACAACATTTTTTATTAACATTGTTTTCGCAATAAATTAATTCATTGGCCAATATTTATCATCTAATTTGTTCATAAAGACTTTTTCAGAAATGTGTTGATCCGTGAGTCGACACCTCTCATCAGAAACAACATCATTCACCGTAGATACTAATCTTTCGGACGCCACAGAACTTCCGACTAAAGATAAATATTTTTTGGCTACAAAAAAACAGAATCCATTTGCAGAAAATATTTTTTATTGGTATTGTTTTTGCAGGAAATCAATCCATTGGCCAATATTTATCTGTTCATAAAGACTCTTTCAGTAATCCGCCAACCAACAGACGCCTCGAGGAAGCGGTTGTCGGTAATTGGTCTAAGATGATGAAATTCAAAGCTTTATAACTTGTAAATTCTAGAATGCTATATACAATGAACTACATACGATGAATGCTACATACGATGAATAACTACATTCCATGAACAAACACAGGGCGCTCATGGTGAATTCTAACATAATAGTTGGAAGTTTGTCCCTGAGGTTGTTGATAGTAATCGCAAAGGCCAGTCGAAGTGGAAACCGCCTGCTTGAAAATGCAAAGGGTAATTTGGTTCCATGTTCCATATATATGTACCAACTTCCATTTGAGTGTACCCCTTGAAGCGAACCGGTTTAAGTTTTGTTTCTTGGAGACTCTCGAGAATGCTACATACGATGAATACTACATTCCATGAACAAACACAGGGCGCTCAAGATGAATTCTAACATACTTGGAAGTTTGTTCCTGAGGTTTGTTGATAGTAATCGCAAAGGCCAGCGAAGTGGAAACCGCCTGCTTAAAAATGCAAAGGGAAATTTGGTTTCATGTTCCATATATATGTACCAAATTCCATTTGAGTGTA
>BGPR01002271.1:63972-74381 GCA_013235015.1 Araneus ventricosus | reverse complement strand
CGGTTTAAGTTTTGTTTCTTGGAGACTCTCGAGAATGCTACATACGAAGAATACTACATTCCATGAACAAACACATTTCGCTCAAGGTGAATTCTGACATAGTTGGAAGTTTGTCCCTGAGATTTGTTGATAGTAATCGCAAAGGGTAGCGAAGTGGAAACCGCCTCTTGAAAATGCAAAGGGTAATTCGGTTTCAGGAGACGTTAACTTTATTTTCAGGGGCAATTATCTTATATTCTTCTTGTAGGCTGAAGACGAATTTTCTTTCCGTAGACTTAACACAGAAGCTTTGACTTGGCCTGACAGTTCACTCAATGCATCAAACTCATTTTTTCTAAGTTTATGGCGGTGGTGAAGGTCAAAAGAATTTAATCACACCAAAATCACCCGCCAAAAGTCACGAAAAGAGTGGTGCAGGAGAAAGCTGTAGGTTTTCATATATTAGATTTTAAAATTCAAAATAACATGAATAAATGTCATATTCTTTTATTAATTTCCTCGGCTCCTTTTTTATTTGTATTCAGGCATTGACAAAATGAGGTTTATAGAACAGTGCATTTAAGGCTGAATATATGTCAGCCGAATAAAATCTCAAATGGGACATTAGCTTTATAAACTTATTTTATGAAACGTTCCCTTTAAAATCATTCAAAATATCAACAGCGCTAGGTTTCAAGAATGTTACCTTTTAGAATGCTTTAGTTAATTTCTCAGAAAAACTAATGAAATCTGAAGTCAGATTTTTTACAGCTTAATATAGCTTTATTTTCTTATCTTGAAAGTAATGAAATATCACATACCGAAAAGGATGAGTAGGATGCTGAGTTTTGACATGCTGTTGGAGCATCAGTTGTGCCTGGTCCTGCAAACCTTCAACTTGATGGGCGTCTTTCAGACCCCTAGCATCTGGGAAGAAGAACAAGCAAGAATTAATTACTTTTAACCACAGAATAAGTTTAATAGGTGAGCCAACTCTGGATATGAAAGAAAAATATGACGGGAGGCTGTCTTTTTCCAACAGCCGTGATGTTAAAGGCGTAGGACTACTTTACCCGCGCGACTCTTTTGTTTCTCGAATTTCCTCGGTTTCTCTTTGTTACTCGCGACTCTCTTTTCTTGTAACTTCTGTTGTTACCCTTTATCTCTAAAATAAGACATTAGTTATGTTTTTAACATATGTAGTTATCGAGATATTGAGGATCTCCCATACAACGTTTTTTGTGGCGTTTTGGCGTGAGAATCAAATTCCTTCCTGAGACCCCAATGGGAGGAACGTAGTCCTACGTTCAAAACAATTTAAATTCTCAATTGTTTTCTGAAATAAATTAGAGAAATTCTTGATGAATGTTGCTTCCATCTCACCAACATAATATCGTGTTTAGAAAAACAGATAAAGTGCCTAAATTATTGGCAAACTTCCAGGTGCGATATCCGAATATATGCCGAGTGATTAAAAAAGAAACATCCTTTTTAGAGAACTGTTTGGGGAGGAAGGATAGAGGTGATAAGACTTGAGCGGTATACATTTCAGAACATAGAGAAACAAATGACTGAAAAAGTTCCAGAAGTGCACGATAAGGGAAAAGCCTTTAGTATAAGCGTAATTTAAAAGTCCTCGTATAATGATTCAAACATAGTCATGGTGCATATTAATTACGAATCATTTATATAATATTTGTCCATGCGTGATCTCTAAAGCTCAGGAATGTGGGCGTGGCTACGACCCACCGGACCAGACGCCACACCCGGGGCATCGTCTTAAACATTTTGAACGCCCACTAACACCTGTAAACACAACACAATCCTGCTGTAATGGCGTCAGTGGACAGACAATGAACCAGAGACACGTGTGCACATGCGCAGAACTGCGACACCAGCGCTGCGGTGGCGGTAGAACGAAACGGTACTTACTTTCCGGACACGCCTCGTATTTAATCTGAACCAAGATACTTAAATTCTAATTATCTTATCCATAGGTGAAAACGAAGCATGTTTCATACTTGAGGAAGGACAATGCAAACTTCCATTTTTATACGTACCAGCTTTGAAGAGGGCGATAGCCTTGAGACAAGCAAACTCTGCAGGATCCACACCGACCGATTTGAACCTTGCCAAAGTCTCCTGCAGGGTGCGCACGTCGGCCAGGGTCAGCGCAGCCTTTCCGTTGGGAAGACCCGCGTTCAGGTGCTCTGTGGGCGTGAAGAGGGGGCTCGAATCGAGGGGCATGCACCACTGGATGGCACAAAGCAGAAACAGTTCGGACCAGGCCTCCTCCAGCAAAATCACCTGAAAGAATAGGTTACCGTCATTGGCAAATATTTTAAGTACTTGGGACACAGTCGTGTAAGAGAGCACCGATATCCTGCAGTTGTGCCCCTTGAGAAACTTTTAAACTGTAAATCCACCCATTTCGTAATGTTTTCATTGTGTTTTAGAAAGTATTTTAGTTTTAGAAAGTCCAACTTCTAACTTAACATGTAAATTCGAGACATACGAAAATTTCTTTGTAGTCCAATAAATATAGAAGTATGTAAGAGTATCTTTAATTTAAGCTTAAATTTTTAAATTTCTAATTAGGAGTTTAGATGGAATAAAATGTTTCGCAGCAAACATATTTGGAAAAATCTTTAAGCTTTAAAAATGAAACAAATTTAGGAGTTCTTAGATCATGAGGAAACGAGTTTTCCTTATTTTCTTTGATTTTCGCGATAAATATAGAATTCGAGTTTGACTTAATAGAGATGCAGTTGCATTCCAGTTTGAAAACAAAATTCAATGAAGTTTAACTCGTCTTCCGTTATACTGTAGACAAGGTAAGTTAAGTTCAATTTTGGCTTCAGTTGCGAATTTAAAAGTAAAAGAAAATTTCAAGCTCTATAAGAGTAATATTACTATTTATTTTGGATATTTTGACTGTTCAACTTAAAGTTCAATTATATTCGTGTACAGTTATTTTGTTAATGTTTCTGAAAGTATGCATCCAATGCATTGTCTGATTTTTGCAATTAATTCTGTGATTTTGCGTTTTTAACAGACCTCCTCCTCATAAATACAACTTACCAGTTGCCACTTATCGAACTCATGAGAGAATTTACAGAACGGATTTTAACGGAAAGGACACTGGCGTTCGGTTTCTCACCTGGTCTCTAAAAGGGAGGTTGGCGAACGAAGGCAGGTTCTTGGCCCACTTAACAGCCATGAAAAGCAGCCTCGCAGAAGTTTCGTAGATCGTCTCCTGTCCCGGGGGCGGGCAGCTGAAGACAGGCCCCACTTCCTGCGGGCTCACGCCCCCGTAACTCACTGCAGGGCCGCTCGGTCCCACCATCTGGATGCCCCCCTGCCTCTGCTCCATCATCTCCTCGCGAGACATCTCCGCCATGTGGCTGTCCAGGGCTGGAAGAAACGAATCATTGGTCATTGAGGTGATTCTCAACACGTTGAAAACTCAAAGAAAGATTTAAAATTTTTTGAAAATCTCCTGAAACCAAGACTTCCGAAGATTTACCAAGTCTTAATCTTTCCTGAATAAAAATCTGATGATGACAAAAAAATGTCTATGGCAATTTCTTTTCAGATAATGAAGTAAATTTATGTGACGTCATAGTCACATGAGAAACGTAACTTGCAGTGTCATTTAAAGTTGCTATCACACGGAGAGCTATCATGCGTTGTTATCTTGAGTGAGAGCACAATGCCACTCAGCAAAAAAAGTTTGTAGCACTTGACCCGTCGGACGAGATGACGGATATCGTGGGCCGTATTCAACTGGCTTGAAAATGCGCACGCTGCTGATAAAAAATCGTCAGCCGAGGAAATTCAAACCAATCGGGTGTGACTTTGACGGTGACGTAATTCGCCTTCTCCGATACCGAAATCCTGTCTGACCCGTTGTCTCAATGCGTCACGTGCTACAAACTTTTCTGGTGAGTGGCATTGTTCTCATGCTCAAGATAACAGCGCACAATAGCTCTCCGTGTAATAGCAGCTTAAGGATGTAACTAAACTGTGGAACTGTATGGCACAGTGTGTGTGACTGTAAAAGCCCAAGGTAAAGTTGATTTCGTGTGTTCCTTTTATTTTGTTAAAATAAACAGTCCCTTTTCCTTTTAATTATTTATTTGACAATCACGAAAACGACACAACACATTGACGAAACAATATTTAGAAAATAATGAAAACAATTTAAATCGGGATTCCATTCGTCGGGCCCCACTCCTCCATGTTTTTATCCAGACTGATTAAATTCCCCATCGCATAGGGAAAATGTGCGCTAAAAAATTCCTTCTATAGGGATTTCTGTGGACCAAGTTGCTACAGTGTGTGTTCATCAAATGCGTTCCAGTTTGGCTTTTTATCCTTCGCGTATGTAACAGATACTTATATCGTGCATCGTATAACGTATTTATATCGTGTTCTTTCACAAAAATCAATGCAATTTTTAACTATGCAATCTGTATTTATTTGCTCCATAAACACAGAAGTAGATAATAAAGAGGTGTTCTGGAACAGCGGGAGGGCCACCAACTCCACCACCACTACCAGCTTCCTCCCGCCACCAGATCTCTCTAACCACTTCTTGATAAGGAATTAATAATTTTTTTTCTTTTTTTCGGACTTTGAAAATTTTTACGACTGTTTTTAGGGACTTAGAATTTTCTCCGTTTTTATGCAATTTGAATTGCTCTTTCAATATTATTTTATTTCACTAACTTTTAAGTCCATGAAAACACTTGTAAAATGTTCAAAGTCCGAAAAAAAGATAAAAAATAATTAATTCCTTATCGAGAAGTGGTTGGAGGGATCTGGTGGTGGTGGTAGAGTTGGTGGCCCTACCTCCTCAAGCTGTTCCAGAACACCCCTTTATTATCTACTCACAGATTATATAAATAAAAATTGCATTTAAATTCGTAAAAGAACGATGTAAGTATGTAATACGATGCACAATATAAGTACCTCATGAAAACGCACAATTACTGGAAAGTTAATGCAAAAGATAAAAGCAAGTGTTATACTGAAACATTTTTCCTGTTTCTATTTAACAATCTTGAGTTATCAAAATTGAAACATGAAAATTTGAAGTGAAATTTCTTAGCTTATGTTATATTGTGTTCTTGTAGGCGTAAAGACTTTTCAAACACACTGGTGCATACGTTTATTGACTAATTTATAAAAGAATAAAATTTAATGTAATAAATAATTTTAGTTAACTAATTATATATTATATTATAAATTAATAAAAAAAATCGATACATTTTAGACTCACTCTAATTATGCAAACTAACACGAATTATTATTCTAATGTAAACCGAAAACAATCTAAATAAATTAGAAAAAAATTAGGAATCAAAGAAACATTAAAAACTTCATTAAAGTTCTAATATAAGAAATAGAATTATATTGACAAAGAAAATATGAAGTAAAGAAAAAGAAGAATTATTTCAATTAACAAGAATTTTTTTACCGTTACGAGTAGGAATTATATGATGCACAATGGATTTCAAATTTGAATGGAAATCATTTTACGTTTATCATATCAGCATGAATTAACCCATTTGGATTTTTAAAATCTGCAGTTGCCAGTGAAACGATGATAAATGAACGTGGGCAAACAATTGCATTTATAATACCAAATGTTTTCTTTTTATTTTCCTAACCTACATTATTAGGAATTTATTCTACCTGTCATATATTTTTTAATGTCTAAAATATGATTGTGCTAGACTAAACAATGCAGATGTGAATGAATTAATGTTTTTTATTTAATTCATAGTATTATGTTCTATTTGAATTCTGATAGAACTATTAAAATTTTGTTACGATTCTATGTTCTATTAGGATTCTATGTTCTATTAGAATTCTATGTTTTATTAGAATTCTTTTAGGATTCTATGTTCCATTAGGATTCTATGTTCTATTAGAATTCTATTAGGATTCTATGTTCTATTAGGGTTCTATGTTCTATTAGAATTCTGATAGATCAAAGAATTTATTCTGACCGTTATTTATTTTTCGGTATTGAAACTCATACGCTCATGATTGAAAAAATGTATATCCGAAGGAAAAGATAATTAAAAAAAGTCATCACGAGCTAAAGTTCTCTCGACTACGATGAAAAACTGATCATCTCCATTTACAAGCGATAGATATAAGTGTATTTTGAGTTTCCTTCCAGAATAGAAACCGCTATAGAAATTACAAAGTGACATTTATTTTCCTACCTTGGTTCTTTCAGATTATTTGTACTTCGATCTTTCAAACTATTCAAAAAGGAAAGTAATCGCGTCCTTGAGAGAAAAAAGAATTACCTTAAAACGAAATTTCTTGGACACAAGCAATTTGGAAAGAAGCGCATTAAAACTTACTTCCAAGAAATGAAAATCGAAGCACATTAATAAAATATTGTCTTTCTTTGATATAACATATGCCTTTATAACAATTATGATAAAATTACACTTAATACTCGATTTATGCAGCATTCGAGTTGCAATCCTTAACATGTATGCCCAAATTCAATGGAAATTCGAATATAAATTAAAAATTAGAAAAAAAACCCGAGCAAATTAGAGGCAGTAACAATAGAATAGATACAGAAAACAAAGAGTAGCCATGTGAAAAGAAGCCATAATAAATGGTTTTAACATTTTTTTCACTTAATAAATTATGTGCTGTGTATTCTTGCTTGGATTAATGAATTTTTACTTATAAATATGTTTTCTAATTTAAAAAAAGGATTCTTAATGCTGTTTCAAACGGATTTATTATATTTATTGCATACTTTTTTCCAAATTGAAACGTGGTTTCAAACTGCCCGGTTTAAATTTACGCGGCGTTTTTGAGAAACCAATCGATTGTTAAGAGCATTGCAGATTTTTTAAATTTGTTATTCAATTTTGTTTGGAACTACAACAAGTATTTAGTATTTTTTCTTTCAATAATTTATTTTTAGAAGCAATTTTTCATAAAAGATTATAAAATTCTCCGGGTAATAATGAATTTATTCAAAATACTTCAGCTCCAGTAATGAACTATATATTTTTTAATAATAAATTTATATAAATACATTTTTTTAATTCTTAAATACAGCGTGCAAACGCCACCTTCGATAAAATTTTATGTGAAAAAATTTCAAATGTCACATGTCTATATTTCTCAATTTTATATTAAACAATTCTCTATTTTTTACCGCTTTCCTGTGTTTTAGTGTTTCCTTAAGTCTGAATGCTTTGGGCAATTTCTCTTTTTAATTTAATTTAACTTTACTGATTTAACAGTTTAGCATAATATGTATATTTTGGGACAGTTCCTTATTTTAAATAAACACCACATTAAATAATTTAGCGGTATTAGTTCCTCAAACACTGATTAGCTTTATCTAAGTGTTGAAATTTCTTTTGTTTCCTTTGAATCGACGCAATTATATCTTAAAAAATTACCAAACTCTCATCACTTTTTACAATGCTTCAAAAACAATAAGTTGGAATTGTTCAGGTTTTTCGCCATTTTTTTTCCAACTGGAAACGCAAAAAGAACGAAATAAAAAAAATCGTTTTCACTTCGTTAGATTCTATTAATGATACTACCCAAAATTGAATTCATTTCAAATCTATCCAGCGTGAATGTAATTAGTTATATCAATTAAAACACAAAAAAGCAGTAGTTTTTCTCTTATTAACCTAATACTCCTCCATAAGCCTTATCCCACACCAACTACGTTTACTTCGATTACAACGCTAATTTAATGCGACTTGGATAATTTGATTTCTTCGAAACAGTTGAAAAAAATATCCCCAAGCCACTAGTTTCCAAAATACCTTTTTGCTTTTTTTTACCTTAAAAAAAGAAATAAAACAATTGCATATTTTCGAGAAAAACCTTCTTTTCATTCAATTACCCGACGCAATGATGCAAACATTATGTCAAAAAATGTTCCTATTCCCTTCTGAGCCAGGAAAATTCTTTTCAGTCAACACAGATAAAGTTTTTTCTTACTGAGTGGCAACAGCTGATTTGCACAAAAGAACCGCTACGGGGGAAAAAAATTTTATTCCCGCCATAATATTTTGTGCGTTCTAACTCAGTTTATTGCTTTATTGTCTTAAGAAATTTAATTTTCCCTGAGTCTTGAAAAAAGTGGTTAAAAAATTCGTTTTTCTTCCGCTTTAATAAACATTTCTTTTCGAGTTTCTTCTCGTTAATTTCTCGCTGTAATCGTGTTTCTTAAATATTAACTTATTTTTTTGGCCACAACTGTTTTTTTAGTTGGGTAAAATTTCTTTCTTCTTAAATCCTTTCTATTTCTTTACAGGTAGTGAATTCATTAGGTTTTTAATGCTTTTTCACAATCGTGAGCATCTGTGTATGGATATATCCACCGGTGCTCGTTTTTATACAGCTTAATTGCATTAAACTCAAACGACTGAATTCTTTTTGGGTTCTTACGTTACCATATTCTTTATTTTATTTTTTGTGACGGGGTTTAAAAAATGAAAAGCCAGAAGAAAAAAATGTTGCTATACGAGTATATTTCTTTATTTTCTTTGAAAATAAAAAAAGAGGTTCATTACATAAATGAAATGATTTTTTTATTATTCCTCCGAATTCAAATAAAATGTTAAGTTTTAATTTATTTTTTTAGTCAATTACTCGTAGTATTTATTTATAATAACACAAGTGTATTTCACCTAATTAGCATTTTTTTAATAATTTTGCTGTAATTTTACTTACAATGAAGATTTTAACCAGAATTTTTACATCTTTATACACCTATGATTGTAAAATATGGAAACGAAATGGAACCTATTAAGTTAATATTAAAAATTATTTAGTCTTCTGAAGTATATCAAAACTATTGCGGAACACTCAGGGTCTTAGTGAACTACAATAATACATCGTACATACTAATCAAGAAAAAAATATTGAACAATGTTTAATTGATTAGTGTTCTGTCTTAAACTTTCTAAAAATAATGATGTATACAACTTTTATCTGAATTCCATCTTGCCGGATGAGATGACACTTTTACTTTATTTTTTAAAAAATAGCAAAATATCTTTGATTATATTAAAATAAAAATTTATTCTTTTAGAAGTACAGCACAATAAAAGATCAATCTAATAATATACGCAAAGAAAAAGATTTATCCCCAAAACAGATTTTATTAAAAATGGTTTACTGTTAACATCGTCAACTTGCCTAAACTAACTAAAAAAGATAGAAAAAGTAGTTTCTACTTTATAGTTCACTAATGCAAATTTTATTATCTGTTTTCATGCAATTTATTATTTACTAGCCGCCTTTGGCGACCAGCTTGATCGCCGGAAATAAAATAATAAAACAAAGTAGTTTTAAACTGCAAATTGCTATGGAAATTTAACCCGCGTTCATTCTGTAGTCTTGCACATGTTCTGTTCCTTGTCTACATAACGTAAAATACGCATTTGATTTCAACATTAAATTGGCGCTCCACATTTATGTCCAGCAGCGTGCTAATTGGCTTAAAACACGCTGATAAAAAGAATACAACATAGCGGCAATAATCTTTCAGTTTACTTGATTATTTCATTATATACTTGCTATCTTGAGGACTTCCTTTACAGATTTCACAGAAAAAAGTGATTAAATAAAAAAAGAAATTAAAATACAGTAAGATATTTTCTTAGCTTTCAACGCAAGAGAAATACGCAATTAAATATTTGTTTAAACAATGAAAACGGTTTGAAATGAGTTGCAACGTTGAAAAGTATTGTTGTAAATTATTCCAAAAATATTTTAAAAAATTTATTAAAATTAGAAAAAGAATTGTACAACAACTTAATTGATATTATTGAAAAGCTAATTTTTTGCACTTTCATGTGGTGAAATAATAATTATCGTGCTCTAAAATCTTCGGAAGTTATTAAGGAAAAAAGCTGGAATTTCGCTTAATTTTTAAATAATTTAAATTTAAAAAAAGGGCTCCGAGGTGCACATTCCCACCCTCGAAAGTATGTTTGTGCCAAATTTCGTAGCTCTAGGTCCAGCGGTGTGCCCTGTAGAGCGCCAACATACAGACACACGGACACACACATTCTCCTTTATTATTAGTAGAGATTTGCATGCAGTTTCCAAAAGTTCGATAAACCGAAATCACGAGTTTTTTCTATGTTATTCTTTGAACTGAGTTCAAATTTCGAAAAGGCAAAAATAATAATTGTTTTTCAGTTATGTTTCTTCAACAGTCACAGCCCAGGCATTTTACCTTTCCTTAACTGAATGAATAGAGAAAATTGTTCTCTATGGTGTGTGAATCTATAGCTTCCTAATCCTTCGTCTATAGAGAAAATTGTTCCCTATGGTGTGTGAATTTCCTAATCCTTCGTCTACAGAGAAAATTGTTCTCTATGGTGTGTGAATTTCCTAATCCTTCGTCT
>BGPR01002271.1:53575-63962 GCA_013235015.1 Araneus ventricosus | reverse complement strand
TAGAGAAAATTGTTCTCTATGGTGTGTGAATTTCCTAATCCTTCGTCAACAGAGAAAATTGTTCTCTATGGTGTGTGAATCTGTAGCTTCCTAATCCTTCGTCTATAATCGTTTGGATACACTGTAAGAAGATTAGCAAGATGCACATTATTCTTTCTCTCTCCCACTGTTTTTTTGCTTTTATTTCATTATTTTTTACAGAAATAGATCGGATATCATCGATGTGATTACACACAAAAAAAGGTTTTATTTTTTTTTCATTTTGTCTAAATTGTACAGGGCATTTTGTTTCATTTGCCAAACATATAACAATTCTAGTTCTATTAATTACTAGCAGAACACCCGGAGTTGCCCACATAAAAACCAATCCCACTATAGGCGCCTATGGGAATGTCTTTTACCACGTCAAGTTGATCATTGTGCCCGCTAGGGTTTCCTTGTTTACTTTGATTGGCTTGAAACTGAGATTTTTCTTCATCGTCTTTTGAAAACCATCCATCTTTATTTACAATTAACAACTAATAGCAAATTATTTTCAACTTTATAATATATTAAGCACATTTGTAAGTATTTATGTATTTGAATATTTTTCTAACTTATGCATATTAGATTATTTACTTTAGCAAAGAATTATACACTATATACTTGCAACAGATAGCGTCGAAATAAAAAAAAAACTTTACAAAGCATTTGTCGCCAAAAAAAAAGCGATTTATCGCCAAATATTGGCATCGAAAACACTCTCCATAGGCGTCTATAGTGGGATTGGTTTTTATGCGAGTTGCCCGGTCTTATTCGGGTCAAAATATTTTGGAAGAAAAGAAGCCGAACAATATTTTATAAGTAAAATAATGCTTATTAATATTATTTATTATCATAAATCATAATATAGAGCATTACATTTATTTCTTGCATTATTAGCCACTTTTTTTTTGGGGGGGGGGCATCTTATTATTTCAGGAACCCAGGACATAAAACTTTCATGGTAATTGGCCCATTTGATAAATGTCTTTCTATGACTCACATTCACCCAACCTAGAAGAGTGCGAGATAGGGCCCATTTCTCAATACAGTATTTTGCTGTTGTTGTTGAATAATGTGGGAGTCATTTTCCAACTAAAATTTATTTCAGCAATTAAAGCGTCTAAATCAACTAATGTAACATGTTTCAACTCCATGCTTCAGCATAATTGCTCCAGCCGTTCTAAATAAACATTTATTTCTACATGCCTTAACGGTCCCAGATAGAAATTTTAGTTTGCAGCAAACTTGCAGCAAGCTTCCACTGCAAATATGTAAGCTTGCAGCAAGGTTGACACGACAAGAGTGCAAGTTTGAAACAAGTTTTAAACAAGCTTGCAGAAGCGACGAAGTCACGACGCGACGAACTTGCAACGAGCTTGCCACGTCAAACTCATTGCAAACATAGCAAAAACAGAGTACGAAAAAACCTCGGATTAGAACTCGCGACCTACCGCTTCCAAAGCGGACGCTTTAACCACTCGCCCAGATAAACTCTGACAGGAGAAGATGGATTTCGCTAATAGATCGCGCATACGATTTATTTTAAACTCTTTTCTTGATTTCATTAATTTTTCAAATTTTGTGTTGAGAACATGATTTGAAATCAAAGAGAGAGCGATTTTCGCTAATAACTATGTTTTGTTAGTAGAATAAATTATGAAATTAGGTTTCAAAAGTAATTACTTTTAAAATAGGACAAAATGTAAGTTATTATTTTTCAACAAACATTGACTGTTTTTCAGGTTTAATTTTGTTTATAAACGCTAAAATTTCAATATTAAGAAAAAGGCGATATAGTTTTCTTTAAAGTGCGAGTTCTATATTTAGTAAAAAGATGGAAAATATTTCAAATTTTTTTTTTTATGAAAAGTTAGTTTTTTCACAAATTTTCATTGATTTATTGAATTAATAAAAAGAAGGACGGTCTAGGAGATGCTATTAAAAATCGGATGTTTTTTTATAACAGAGACAAAGATAATTATCTCTTTTGTGCTATCATCTTTGCATCAAGCTTGTTTTGCAAACTCACAGCAAGCTTGCATTGCAGGAAGGGGTGGCGCTAGTTGTCACGGCGAACTTGTGGGAAACTCGTTTTGCAAGCGAGGGTGGTGATTATGCATTGTTAGTTTGCCACAAGTTCGCTTCAAGCTTGACGCGTTAAATTTGCCATGACAAGGTAATATCAAGTCAAAATCAAACTTGCTGCAAACGTGCGTGCTATCTGGGGTATTTATCATCCTAAAGAGTTTAAAAGGTCCATTTTTTAAGTGCATTTCGGAGACATTGCCCCAACGTACATTGAAGGACTGGGTTAGGGATTATTTACCCCAACAGTACTTCATGTCGGTTAATGAGGAACATGCATATCAAGTTTCATCAAAATCGCTCCAGCAGTATCGAGTTTCGTGTCAATCGGTCTACGTCTTTACTCAACCCTACTTGAGGTTTTGGATCAGTATTTATTTACGCCTTAGTGCTTTTATTTTGTCCATGAGGAACATGTGTATCAAATTTCGCCAAATTGCCCCAGTCGTATCAAATTTCATATTAATCGCCCATTTGACGAATACATTTAAAAGACTTTGTCCCACCCTAACTTCAGAGATTAGGTTGGCGTTTATTTACCGCTAGAATTATCTTAGTTGGCTAATTAGAAGTATATGTACCTAAATTAATCAAAATCGCCTTAGTCATATCCCAGAGCATGTCAATGGGCTGATGGATTTACATGTATTTTCACGATTTTGCTCTACCTCTACTATGAGGAACTGAATTAGCGTTTATCTATCCATACACTACTTTTAGTCAGCCTGTGAGGAACATATATAGCCTGTGTCATCAAAATTGCCCCAGACGTATCAATTTTTATGTCAGTCGGCCCATTTATTATATATATTTAAAAGACTTAATTCCATCCTACCCTCACGAATTGGGTTAGTGCCTATTTATCCTTAGAGTATTTTTAATCAGTCACTGAGAAACATATGTACCTAATTTCATCAAAATCGCCATGGCCATATCCAACTTCCCAGGAGTTTACATGTATTTTGAAGATATTTCTCCATCCTTCTCTGACGAATTGGATTAGCGTTTATTTACCCATAAACTACTTTTAGTCAGCCTATGAGCAATATATGTGCCCAGTATCATCAAAATTGTGTCAGATATATCAAAATCATGCTCATGTGGGCATTTATTAAATGTATTTTAAAGACTTTGCCTCATATTATCCTGCCGGATCAGATTAGCGCTTATTTTAGTTGGCTAATTAGAAATGTTTGTACCAGATTTCATCAGAATCGCCCAAGGCGCCGAAATCGTCAAGCATGTCAATCGGTCTATTAGTACTTGTATTTTGGAAACTTTGCCTCATCGTACCCAGAGGGCTTGGGCTATGGCATGACTTATTTACCCCTACAATACTTCAAGTGATATAGTGAGGAAAATGTGTACCAAGTTTCATCAAAATCGCCAAGCTTGTCAGTCGACTTATTTGTTACATGTATTTTGGACGCTTTCCCCCACTCTGCCCTTAGGGATAGGGATAGGACTTATTTATAACTGCAGTACCTCAAATCGGCCAATGAGGAATATGTGTACCAAGTTTCTTCAAAGTCGCAAAGCATGTCAACCGTTCTGGTAGTAACATGTATTTTGGAGACTTGGACACACCCTACTCCGAGGGCTTGGGCTGGCTTATTTACCCCTACGTTACTCCAAGTCATATAGTGAGGAACATGCGTACCAAGTTTCATTAAAATCGCCATGCTTGTCAGTCAGCTTATTTATTATATATATTTTGGATACTTTGCCCCACTGTACCCTTAGGGACAGGGCTAGGGCTTATTTACACCTGCAGTACTTCAAGTCGGCTAATGAGGAACCTGTGTACTAAGTTTCATCAAAATTGGATTAGCCATTCGAAAGCGATGCTAGAACAAACATATATACATATTTTGAGTTATATATATATGTTATTAGTTAAATATTTCAAATAATCAAAACATGTGTTATATTTTCAATATTTACATATATTAATCTAAGAATTAAAATTAAAATCAAATTACCCTATCACTAATCATACACATTAAATACAAAAGATAGTTTGATTAAAGACTATTACACTATGAAAAAAGACAACCTAGAATTGGAATTTCAACAATCAAATGCCTATCCGCCTTGGGAACTGATATGTGCGGCATTAAATCTGGATTTTGTGGCGCCAACCCTCTGCGAAAGCCAATTGTTGGAAAAACGAAAGAATAGGGGAATAAATCTCCAAAATCTCTTCAAGATTAGAAACGAGAAAGTATATAACTTATAACATACCAATTCAATAGTTATAAATATTGTTAGGACTTGAGCATTATCCTAAAGTCAGTTCCGCATTTATATATATCTATATTTGTTTTTGTTATTTTGAAGTAGTGTAACAATGGTTATTGTGCGATAATATGCTCCGAAGTTATTGAGGAAAAACGCTAAAATTTCGATTAGTTTTTTAATTAATTAAAAATCTGATTCAAATTTGCAAAACTCCTTTCTTAGTGAGCAACTATTACATAGAAGTAAATGCGTTCCAAATTCGGTAGTTTTACGTCCAATGGTCTGCCTTTCAATGCATTTAGAACAATTTTTGCATCACTCATGTCGCATGGCGCAGTTTACAAAGAATATGTCAGCCTATAAGCTATTCTAAAAAGACGATGTGAAGAAACGAATAAGTTTTGAACATATCATAAATTGATTTGATGTATAGTTCTTAATGCTGCTTAGGATTGTTAGTATGCTTTCTAATTGTCTGTTAATAGTTTTTTCTTGCATTTTAATGTTGTCGGTAAGAAAGTCTTACATAAAATGATTATGATTGCCACTTTGTCACATTTGGTGATTTCTTAGAAAGTTTACCACCAAATGAAAGTTTCAGAAGATGCTTGAATTTTGAATTTATACTGTAGTGTTCAGTAGCTAATTGGTCTGCGCATTCATTACCTAAATAACCGATGTGGGCTTTGAGCCATCTTAGGTGAATGTGTTTATGGGAGAGCAAAAGGATTTGAATATCTCGGATCAGACTATCACAAAAGGAGACCATTTCTTTCTCCCTAAGCCACTTTCCTTCCTGAAATCTGAGATAAGGTCAGCTGCTTTAAGCATCTGGAAAGACAAACACGAGATAACGGAGAAACTGGTTGCAGTACACACGAAATAGTGCCTAGGGTCTCAAACAAGCCAGTAGGATGGAATAGAGAAGAGATAATGTTCGTTACCCTTCTCTTCAAACCTTCATCGCTTCAATCTTCGATCACATGACAATTGCTCGTGCGGAGAAAAAGGAGATCCAATGCACTATGCCACAAAATGTCCGTTTACCCTTTCCTAGCATTTCCAAATACCCACAGTGCAATATAAATTACAGTGGTTAAAAAACATTCTCACGAATAACTTGTCAAGAACCCGACTTCGACTCCTAATGCGCTTCATATGTGATGAGAACAATCTCATTGTAGAGGATAATATTTGAGCACTCATCCACCCAGACTGACACACACTTCCGGCTACTTATGACTTTTTTTCCCTTCTGCGTATTTTTTTCTATTTTGTTTTGTTTCCTATGTTGTACCGTAAAGTGTATGTTTCTTTTTCATTTTTATTTGTTTTTGTACCTGTTACTTGTTTTTGTCCTTTCTTAAAAAATAAAATTCACCTTCATCCATCCAAACCGGAAAGGAGCCCAATGGCTCTAAGCATGGGGATGCAGGTGGTGTAATGTAATGTAAACAAAAGTGTTCAGTAGCTACCGATTTTCTGCTAAATACTTTTGAAAATTTCCCATTCATTTAGAAAACGATCTGAAGGTGTGCCTCGGATAGTAATTTAATTCATGGGTTTTTTTACATTTTTTTTTACAGAACCAAAAATTGTGGGAGTTGCTCAAGATAAGCTCCTAAATGACGGTCTGATTTTGCAAGTTTCTATTATTCTGTTCCTGATTCTTGTGGGTGCTTTTTCTGCTTTTTTAGTGTTAGTAAATATTTTCTTTACTTTTCTTGTCTTCTTGAATAGTGCGATCTGTACCCTTTGAGCTTCCTGTTTTGGAACAAAATGAATTATGTTTTTTGGAACAGAATGAATTATTTTTTTCTATTTAATTGCTTTTCCGTTTGTATTAAAAATACTCCATGCAAAAAACGTCGTATGTTTGAAAGTATACGCGCCTCCAGAAGTAACAGTAGCAGTACAATTTTTCATTTACTAGAAGTTATAAAGCTACATTTTGGCGGATGACAATGGTAAAGCCATTGTATTCCCTTGATCAGTTTCCACTTTCGGGGCAAGGTGTGCTGAAGAATGCTTTGTGCTTTAGGGAAGAAAAACAATGCACGCATCAAAAACCATTTTTGTAACAACAGCATCTTAGAATTTCTAAAAGTATATACAGGGGTTTCACTTAAATAAGGGCCACCTTAACTTCAGAACGACGGCAGCTTTAGTCATGAAAGTTGTGTCTAGGTATACTAAAACGTCTATGCACTATGCGATGAGACCACTTACAACGCCACCTGGTGGCAAACTTCGGAGTTAGCGTTCCTATTTCGAAAAGGGTACAAAATAGCGGGAAAATGTCAATTACAAAGTTGTAGGACGTTATCGATTTAGTTCAAAAAGACACCTTGTGCACATTAATACGAAGAACAGAACGCTTAAAATTCATATTTCTTTGTTCGCATTTTCCGAAATTGTGACGTCACAAGACGTGGGCAAAAGGAGAAAATGTTATTTTTCGGGCAAAAAATGGCCCCATTGTACTTTTTCCTGTGGAAATAACTCAAACGGCAGGTGTATGGATCTTTCCGCCAACATTGCGGGATTTTCGATGACGTATTACTGTCGCTTGTGCTAGCTCACCAACTATATGCTAAACTGTGTGCAAAGTGAAATTCAAACCAGGGCTCAAATCTGTATTGTAGATGACGGAGAGCACTTTGAACACCGAAAATAAAGGTATCTTTTGATAACTAATATTTTTTTCTCTTTTTAACCCGTACTGTGACGTCACAGTTTCGGAAATCGCGGACAAACAAATGTGCATTTTAAGCGTTCTGTTCTTCGTATCAATGTAACAAGGTGTCTTTTTATACTAAATAGATAACTCTCTACAACTTTGTAATTGACATTTTCCCGCTATTTTGTACCGTTTTCGAGATAGGAACGCTAACTCAGAAGTTTGCTACCAGGTGGCGTTGTAAGTGGTCTCATCGCATAGTGCATAGACGTTTTACTATACCTAGACACTGCTTTCATGACTAAAGCTGCCGTTGTTCTGAAGTTAAGGGGGGATGACCCTTATTTAAGTGGGAACCCTGTATATAAGTGGCTGAAATTATGCTAGAAGAAATTTCAAATAAACTGATTTCCGTTTCTATTTTATGTTTTTATTGCCATGACTCTATTTATAATTCATGCAATTAAACAAGTTTATGTCACAAATTTCACCGACAAAGAAGTAAGAGGAATCCATTCTGATTCAGAATTTTAAAAATAAAATATGAATTTTCAAAATATTATAGGTATTAATAAAATATAATAAGAAATATTTTAACAGGAAAAATACTGAAATATAAAAATGTGTTGTTCAGCACAATCCAACACCGCACGTAGGATTAGGAATGCCTAAAGATGATTTTTTTATCTATTAAATTTTAAAATAATAGAAAATATTGCGAAAATTCTCCCACAATTTTTGTGTCTTGATTTCATTGCAAATTCTCAAAATATTGATTATATTACTATGTAAACCAAAAATTTAAATGTGTGACCTTCTGCTTCGTTAAAAAAGGCCGAATTACGTATCAGTCTTTATTAAAAAAATCACAGACATGTTCAGGCTTGATTAAATTAACCATTTTCCAAGAAAAATAGGAATTGGTATTTTTAATAAAATTTTATTGTTTTCACTGCTCTTGTAGAAATGTATAACCACTGATATACAAAATATTTATCAATGTGTCAAACTGCAAATTGTTCGACATGCTTTTCGTCAAAATTGTATCTTTTACAGATCACGTTTGTCTACACTCCTTCATTTAGACTTCTTTAATTTAATTAATTAAAATTTTAGACTTCTTTAATTTAATTAATTAAAATTTTAGCCTTCTTTAATTTAATTTTTTTCTACTCCAAAATGCATTCTTTCGAATAAAATTATCCAAATCATTCTATTGAGTACCACATCGATATATTTCCGACACAAAGAATTGAAGATACTGAGTTTATTTTCAATTTCAACAGTTTTAAAATAAGTTATGACGAGACTTTTCCATTCAAATACTTTTAAATTAAAACCACTGTTATAGGGTGGTTTTGTAACGCATTGTATATAGATTTCAAGTCTCTGATCATAATTATTATTTTGCCAGTCAAACTGTTGTAATAAATTTTCTTGTTGAAAACGTTACGAGTAACAAGCTAATTTGGAAGAGACGACGTTGTAAAATGACAAACAATTAGCAATAAAAAATTCAGTAATCAATAATTTCAAATAAATAATAAATTTTGAGTGAATATTTTGGTAAAAGTTTCCTGCTTTTAAGCGATTTATTTTATTAAATAGTGGTCATACAAAGTTTTAAGAGCGAAAAGCATGACAGTCTTGTTTTTTCCCAAATCGGAGATTAAAACGACGATGTTGTGAAAACATATCTAAAATATAACTTTATCTCATCTTTAATATGATAGTTGGAATTTCTATTTTTTCTTATCAATTTTTTTTACTATCAGATTTCTTTAAGAAAATAAATCATACTGTTAAATGGTTTGTATCTACAGACATGAAAAAAAAACCCTCTTTGACTGAAATCTATTAACAACTTTTGCTAAAGCATTTGATAAGGTTCTAAAAGATTTTTTTCATGAAACGTATTACATACTTCAATGCTTTTCATGTGAAGCATTAATAAATTGAAGTATTAATTAAATATTTTATCATTTCGTAATAATATGCTTCAGTTATACTATTGTTTTATTTCTACAAGTAAAGACCAAATTATGTTTAATGTACAAGGAAAATGAAAGGCAATATAATATATTTGAAGCAAAAGTAAAAGCAAATTTTTCTTTCAAAATTAATGATAAGTAAAAAATAAAATCCTCAGGGAAGTTGGAAAAAATATTTTAAAAAATTAAATGTGAATTACGAAATTTTGATGAATAATACAGAGAAACTAAATGCAAAATATAAAACAAAAGGCCCGCAGCCATACTATTCATGTATTAATCATGTTGCCAAATTTAAATAAAATTTAATATGCGGATATAAAATTCATACAAGATCGTGAAACTACTGTTAGTAAAATTATTCCACGTGAAATTTTTATAAAAGATAGCAGATGATGATTTTTATATCCTGATAAATAAGCTCAATTTTTTTTCAAACTATTTAATTCTTTTGAACTAACCCATGTTTTGTGATTTCAAGTGAAATTACTTGAATCATTTTTTTTCTTTCTTTTTTGATTAATTATTTGATTTTATAGTTTTTTAATGGGTATAATTCATGTTCACGAGACAGCTATGCTGCCTGTTCTAATCAGGGATCCAGTGGCGTAGGGATAGGGGTTATAAATAAAGTGGCCATTTATTTTTTCCCTCAAAATGGGGCATTTTTAAAATTTCTATTTAATATTATGTTAATTCAAGAAAACACACATTTCTTCTGCTTTTAATTTTTAACGAAAAGATCAGGAATAAAGGCGTGAAAATAAATAATTCATGTGATCTTGCGTTTTTCTGAAGAACACATTTGGTGTACACCCAGTATATTTGGTGTAGATTTTTTAAAAAATGAAGTTCTTGTCAAGATTTCTTAAAATTAACTTTGGTAATTAACGTTGCTTTATAAATTGCGACTTGCATCTGTGTTTTCTAGTTCGTCCACAACCTATTCACAAGAAAAAAGACCCTTGCACGGTTGCATTAGTGCCGGGAAGACATAGAATATATTCAATAATTATACGAAAGTGCGTATGACTTAAATTATTGGCGTGAAAGTGTTTCAAACGTTCCACCCAACGACTTTGGGTTAAATTATTCCCAATGCTCATTCTGTCACTTTATGCAGTGTAATGTAGTTAGCACTAAGTGCGAGACAGCAGGCTTCTGACCAACTTACATATGTGTGATATGTATAGTGCATGCTCTATCATCGCTGGGCTAGTAGACATTACCGTCGGAATTTTCGATATTTGGCCTCTTCTCGTTTGAAATTGTTATCGAGGGTTCTCTCTTTCTGGAAACGGGACATTTGGGAAGCTGTACTTGGGGACAACGGGACATTTGGGAAGCTGTGCTTGGGGACAACGGG
>BGPR01002271.1:35845-49988 GCA_013235015.1 Araneus ventricosus | reverse complement strand
GTTTAATATCGTACAATATTGTACAATATTTTTGTGCTGCTGGGGTATCCAACCTTTCTATACAGCTGACAAAATTCAGTTGACTATATTGTACAATATTATATAATATCATTTGATATTCTCCAATATTATACAATATTGCGAATATTGTTTAATATCGTACAATATTGTACAATATCTTTGCGCTACTGGGGTAGCCAACCTTTCTATATAGCTGACAAAATTCAGTACCGGGTGCACTAACAAACGAACGAGTCACAATATCAGTCACCGACTGATTAACTACATAGTTAAATTTCTCGAATTACCGATTTCGGTAGACTATCTCGGCTGCGGGCGAAGAGTGCTGAATCAACAGAAAGGAAAAACAGAATAAATGAAAATAAAACAAACGGAAAAAAGCAACAAAAGAGTTTGTAAGGTAAAAAAAGGAGGAAGAGGGGGTCTGACGATATTTAAATAAGGAAAGGTAAATCCCGAGGAGGAGGGGGAGAGGGGGTGAGGCTGGATTCCCCTTACCTTCCTTGTGTTCGTGATCCCTCTCGATCTTGGTGCGTGCGGCGGCGTCCGCCAGCAGGTGGTGGACGCGGTGCGGCTGAGGGTAGACTCCGACTGCGGCCACGGTGGCGGCCACGCCGTCCCGCAGCAGGCGCTCCGACTCCATCTCGGTCAGGCTCTCCGGCCGGATCGTCGCCGTGTTCCGGGGCTGCCGCTCGTTCTGCACCGCTGCGCAAAAGGGAAGAGGATTCAATCAAACAGCAACGCTCCGCTGCAGTCGTCCCACAAACCCTCTATACAGTACGTTCGGGAAATAACCACACACCATAATTAGCCAAGTCAACAATACTGAGCCGCATCTTGTTTACTATGGTGGTATTGCTAATATAATAGCCAGATCTGTCTCTCGGTAACGCTCTGACGTCACCAACAATAAAACTCGCGCCATAGCACTGCGAGACGTTAAATAGCCTATTTCATTGTTAGATAACCTAAATTTCAGTAATTTTAAATTTAAAAGATTAATTGTCGTTCTAATTTCAAATCTAATAGCTCTAAAATAGTGAAATAAAATTTTCTATCCATTGATATAAAATTTATCTCGCTATGATCAATAGTTCCCGAGAAATTTTAAATTATATCAATCATATATTTCAAATTAATTTCCGTTTTTTAATAGAAACTAGTAAATCACGTCAGTGGTATATCATGCGCGTGATATAGTTTGGACGCCACGATGCATCTGATTATTTATTGCAATCGTGATGATATATTTTGATAATATTTTTTGGTAACAGACAAGTGCTTTGTTTTTATTAGAATTTAGAAAAAGAATTCCTTTGAACTTCTGACTTACGTTTGACAAGCTGAGAAATTCATGGTTATTGAATTATAATAAAATTGTTAAATAACAAAAAATACTTCACACGGAATGTTGTTCACCAAGAGGTTTTCTGAATAAAGAAATGTGCAAATAATATGTAAATAAAAAAATATTTCCTATCATAAAACATATGTTTATTTTATTTGTTTTCAAGCCATGTTAAACATTTCTCTCGCATATATATCTATTTAAACACGTCAAATTTGACGGGAAATCTCTCGAATGAGGAGGCAATTTGCACCCGTCATGCTATCGCGGGTGATTTTCTAGTAGTTAAGACTAAACACCCCGCCCAACAAAATTAAAGTTTAATTGCGTAGTAATATAAAGAAGTAAATACGAATTAAGGGAAGATTTAATTCTGAGAGAGGTAAAATTACAATGATATTAACAAACAGCGAATGAAAAAGAACGAGGAGGAATAAGAATCTGGTGGATGATGTCATCAGAGGCCTTTATCCATGTCGATTCAAATGTAGAATAGGTTTCTGTCGAGGATGTAATTCTGTCGTAGTATTAGAAATATTTTGTATTTAATTTTTAATATTTTTCTCTCTCTTTCTATGACTTTTCATGATGTTTTATATTGGAAGTTGAATCTTTTTTTCTCGTCTCACATTTGTCTGTATTTATTATTGCACTACTACAGCAAAACGTATCGTCTACTTACCTCATGTCTGCATGTGTTCCTTCTTGTTCCCAAAGTCTCTCACAAGTAATGGAACCTTTCTTTAACAGGACGTCGAATTTCCCCATTCGTTCCACAAGTTAACATTAATCGAGCAGCATTCAGTTCAAAGAATGTAATCAATTCATAACAGAACATGGGCCCTCTGTGACCTATCTCCACAGGTTCTGTTCATGTTCATACAATCATTGCGTTTGCGAAGACAATGATGATCCTGGCCACTACGTATAAAAACATTTCGTTTCACCTAGTCCAGAGATGGAAACTTGTCGAACTGGTGCAAACATATGCGCGAAACAAAAGATCCCTAGCATGAATTGTGAACATTATGAAGATCCTACTTGAACGGAGGCATTATATGATCATTGACTAAGGATAGCTTTAATCGCGTCCATTAGCCATTAAGACATTCACTGTGGACTTTTCCAGTGCACTTTGTGTGTTGATTTTTGTTTATATCTTTCTCTTATTATAATTTTGATAATTTAATTAATAATTTAAAAGAAAACCGCTACCCAAGTAATTTCTTTAACTATAATAACTTAATTAAAAAAAGGACTGAAGGGCTTCTAAATTTCTGTTAATTTAGTTCGATTTTTTCTCGATAGATGGAGCTAGGCGTGCTAGCTTCTAGACTTAATATCATTTCGTTCTGATTTGCTTCGATGGCATTGTTTTTACTGGTATTTTTGGCAGAAGGTAATGTTATTTTATCTTCTTTTTCTTTATTGAATTTGTTAAAGAAGACTTCCTGAAGTTTTTCTTATTTAAGAAAGGTTTCTTCGTACATTATTTCAATTATTGGATAAATTCAGGCCACAGAGGGAATATTATTTGTCTTTTAAGTCATTCTCTTGACAGAAAATTTATCCAGTTTAGAACTCCGATGGCGAGTGGCACTTCGAAAAAGGTTGCCATCCGAATTCCCTTTCATTTTTTCCGTTTTATTTGTTTTATCTTAATGTGTTATAATTTTTATTGAAGCATGATTTTTATTGTTTGATTGTATCTTAATTGGCTAGTTGATTATACACAATATTGTTAATGCAATAACTGGATGCTGCTGCATTGCTCGCAAGAAGTATATTATTATGGATATTGTTTACTTCTTCTGGTTCTTCTGTAATTTCTTTATTGTATAATTAAAATATCTTTCTCTTTTTATCTGTGATTCTTTCTTTACACGGAGAAGGTGGCGTTTAATCGTAAACCTTATCATTTCGGTTCTCTCTCAATGGATTAATAATGAAAATGGAATGTTCCTCATTAAATTACGCATAGCAATTTGAAAACCCTTAAAGTTAACTCGATAAACATTATTTTTTGCATAATCCCTTTATGCAAAGATCAATCAAAAAGTTACTTGACTTCAGTGGCGGATTACTTGACTTCAGTGGCGGATTACCTGACTTCACTGGCGAATCCAGGATTCGGATCTGGAGGGGGCTGAGCGCATAAAAATTTGTATCATAGTGACGAATGTCAAACTTCATGGCTTATCCAAACCAAAACACTTCAACTTTACAGACTTTCCTCACCTGACAATAAGAATCATAAAAAACACTACAATGCTTTCGATAATTTAATAAAAAATACAATGAGATAACTAGCCGAAAAATGTTTTCGACCGCGTCAACGCTACATGTACAAGTGGAATGACTGGAAAAGTAGGAAAATGTTCGAGCCTGTCAAGCCAGAAAGCAATGATGTCACGCTTTTATTATTATTTGTTTAAATGAAAATTAAGAACAAACAGTTGTAGTGATTTTAAATAAAATCAAGAATTTTGGTTCAGCTCCCCTGGATTCGTCACTGCTTGACTTCAAAGCCAGCAAGTAACATCATAGAATTATGCTTAAAACGATAGCTAATTGTCTTGATAATACAAAGTGCCTAGTGGCATCGTTAATTTAACATCAGACATTGGCCGGCTCATTATGACGAGAAGAATGTGATTTACGCAGTAAGAGAATACGACACATTTGTGTTTACAAAAAAACTCACTATAACAAATCCCAATGTTGATATAGCAACTTCACGCAGCATAATGCCGTATAAAGATTAGAAGTGACTATCGCTTCTAGCATAATCCTGTGCTTTGGACTGTTGGCTTTGTTCAGATCTAGGTTGGAGCTTTTTACTTTCTCGTATACGAAGTATACAAAGAGAAAGTATTGTAATCGTCAAAAAATTCGAACTCGAGATTTTGACGAATCTCCACGTTTTGGACTTCCCTGAGTCCGAAAAACACAATTTTGGAATTATGTCTGTCTGTGAACACGATAACTCGAATACTATTAGAGCTACGGGGATGAAATTTGGTGTGATATTGACACGTAATTTGTAGGTTTCTATCAAATTTTGGACAAAATCCATCCATGGGAAGTCTGTCTGTATGTCCGTGTATATGTGAACGCAATAACTCAGAAACTTCAATAGATAGGTGGATAAAATTTGGTACACAGTTTTATCATCAGGAATGTAGGTACGATTCAAATTTTGGACCAAATCCGTCAAAGAGTTGACTGTCTGTCTGGCTGTATAATCGCATACTTTTGAACGCAATAACTTCTTTAAAGAATTACTTTGATAAATGAAATTTGATATGTGGCCTTCTTGCCTTAATGGTAAATTTGAGTCCAATTTTTGTGTCAATCGGTTAAAAAAAAGGCGTCCAAATTGCAAATTTCGTTTTCTTTATCTTACACCCAGCCCTATTGGTAATCACACCGGCTTCTAATTCCACTTCAGAAATCGTGGTATGACGTTTCGCTTATTTCTTTCCTCCACTGCGTTAGAGGGTCTAGTTCGTTTTCTTGCCTTTTAGCTTATTTTTTCTCAGGGGACGGGGTTTTTCTTTGTAATACATATCAAGGTGTTATATAGGTGTATAGTTACTTTTCGAACGCACTATAGAAAGGTTTCTTAAATTATGGAAGGAAGTTCAATAGAGTTGGCGAGTTTTAGCAGTCTGTAGAGAATTAATTGGAGATGACGGTGGAGCGCTGGTTTAAATATTGTTCGTTCGAGTTTGTAGACTGAATAACAATATTTTAAAAATTTCCTTCAAAAAGCTCACAGAAGAAGGGTGCGGTTGTCAAACAAGCGAATTTAAGAAAGACACCAGAGGTACGAATTTACTCATAGAATTATGAAGCAAATGTAAGAAGAAACCATACTGTTTACAGTATTTATTGAATATTCAGTAAAAGTAACAACGCATGTAATGAACCCACAAAGTGTTTCATGATTTGAGTATAACACTTCTAACGAAAGCCTGTACTATTCTCTTGAATTCGCTCGCTTTCTTTCGTCTCCAGCTCTGTTCTTGGCAGAAGCGGCCAGAGACCCGGGCAATGTCCAATGGCGCCACAATGGCGCCAATGTCCTGAGTGGCGCCAAAGTGGGAGTGTGAAGGGAAAAAAATGTTTTAATAGACTTCAGAAATAAAATCACATTTTAAAAATTTGTTGAATATATTGTTTTAGTTTCAATAAGACCACTATAATTCATATTTGCAGGTAAAACATGCATATTTCTATGTAAAGGTTTGTTTGACATTGGAATGCAGACATTATAGAATTTGAAAAATAACTTCGATGTGGGGGCGCCATATTGTTGCCTGGCCCGGTTCGTAAAGTTACCTTGGGCCGCCTCTGCTTCTTTGTAATATGATCCGTATCCTCAACGTTATTTACCCACATTCTAATATCTTGAGAAGAAAAAAAACACGATCCTGATGTGGGAGTTTAAAGTGTGCTGAAAAGGCTCGAAATGCTCGAGTCTTTTCAGCGATTGAGAGCTTTTCATCGATTCATAACTCCACGTCAGCTAATCATGGCTAAAAACCCTTACCTTAGCTACTGGTAACTTGTTCCCTTGCAGATGGGTCCATTCTCGTCTTTTAACCTCCTATATTTATGTTAAATTTAATTTCCATAATCTTTTTCTTCTTAATAAGTTATCTTCAACGAGTACGATTCTAAAATTACCTCCCATCAATTCTGGAGATATCAAACTGTTTCTCCAAAATTTAAATCAGTAATTGCAATAACATCTGCATCCATCCTCCCCGCTTGTATTTTGACACATACTTTCAGGAAGAAAATTAGGAAATGTTTTATTCATAAATAAAAAAAGTTTAAATAACCAACCAAAGCAAAGCTTTTCAAATTCATTAAAATTTCTGTATTAGACATCATAAGTGAATTTAGTTCCCAAATTTAAGAAACAGAAAATCTCACCATCTTTATTCATGCCCATTTGCAGACACTTTTTCAACCTGCAGGCTTGGCACTGATTTCTATGAGCTTTGTCTACAACGCAATTGCCCGTCCCAGCTTGGCACCTAGAAAACAAGAATGTCAGTTACATTAACGGTTTAAAGAAATGCATTCAACAGCTGCGATTGTAACTGACATAATACTTCATAAATTTAAATTTAAACATCTGAAGTAATATATTTGGAAATGATTTAATTGGAAAAATGTTTTGAATAAAGCTAACCTCAACATAACAACACATATAAGAACGAGCTTCTAGGAAGTTTTTTAGTAACAAAAATCAATTCTCTTAATTAGAATTAGGCTGTTTAGAGTTGCAGTTACTTTGCCCATTAAGCATTGTTACCAAAGGAGATTATTATTGATTTATTTTTTGTTTTACCATTAAAATCAATTCTTTTAAGTAGCATTATACTGTTTAGAGTTACAGTTACTTTGCCCATTAAGCATTGATACCAAGGGAGATTATTATTATTTTTTTTGTTTTGTTTTACCATTAAAATCAATTCTTTTAAGTAGCATTATACTGTTTAGAGTTGCAGTTACCTTGCCCATTAAGCTTTGTTGCCAAGGTAGATTATTATTGATTTATTTTTTGTTTTACCACTAAAATCAATTCTTTTAAGTAGCATTAGACTGTTTAGAGTTGCAGTTACTTTTCCCATTAAGCATTGTTACCAAGGGAGATTATTATTGATTTATTTTTTGTTTTACTACTAAAATCAATTCTTTTAAGTAGCATTAGACTGTTTAAAGTTGCTGTTACTTTGCCCATTAAGAATTGCTACCTAGGGAGATTATTATTGATTCATTTTTTTGTTTTACCACTAAAATCAATTCTCTTAAGCAGGATTAGACTGTTTTGAGTTGCAGTGACTTTGCTCATTAAGCATTGCTTAAGCATGGGGGAAAATCCCTAATATATGTTGCTTATTCGTTTAGCATGATAAATTGAACGGAAATATTGTTCTCAGGGACGACATTCTTGGAGCCATCATGACAACGAAGCTGCAAACAAATATTTAGGAAAACTTGCGATAAAAATCTGAGAATTTTTTTGAACACAACTACAGAACTGATTGAATCCTGAAAATAAATCTGTAAAAAAAAACTAAAGGCCCACGCTATATTTGACTTATAAATAGATTGGAACTTTCCACTTGGGTGTCTTCGCATTCTGTTGCTACTAATAGACCTTCTCTTTTTCTTTCGTTCTCGATATACAAACTCGTCAATACTCGTGTATATATTCACGAGTGCTAAATAAAACCAGATTTTGACGAATACAACAGGAAATAATAATAACAAATAAACAAGTAATATCGCTTAATTAATTATGTTATTAATGTGATCAATTAATTACTTGATACTTATTGCAATCAATTCTGATCACATTTCAGACGAAAGAGTTTTTAATGGCTCTGTCTTTATCTTCACCTTATGAATTCACCTTTTAATGCGTTTTGGTTTTCTGCGTTAAATTCTATAACATGAATATGCATGTAAAATTGTTTTTCGAAGTTTAAGATAATCATTTCCACAGTTCTCATCTTTAAAATAGAGTTAGCTTGTAATTCTAAATAATCAATTTTTTTTTAAGAAAGTGGCACTTTCTTATTTACAAGCGGCGTTGATTGCTGGTACAGCATAGACGCAGTGGCGTAGTTGCCACTTTTGCCGCTCTTCTTTTGCAAGTTATGCAGGTCACATAAACCTCAAAATAAAATTCAAGAGAAAAAAACATCTTTATAAATAAAACGCTAACGTACGTGGCTCAGTAAAGATGCTAATTTCTCATTTGGCGATGGCAACGATCGGTTTGTTTACAAAACAAACCGATAGAGATTACTATTGTTAGGCATAACTTCATAGTCATGGCCTGTTACTATATTAGTTCTAGTGTAAAATAACTTTTTTCTAGAAAAAAATGAGTTTTAAGATGAAGAATTTACAGTACTTCTTACAATATAATGAAACTTTGGAAGAAATTATTCAAAAAACGTAAGTTAGAAATGAAGCAGATAGGCTTAGGCGATCCAGAAAACGTTTAGATCAACGCCAAAATAGTTTAAGTCAGCGAAGATAAAATCACGCCAATTCGCCAATTGAGGCGAACATTATAGAGATTACTATTGTGAACATTATACTTTGGCTACTTTTCTGTAATGCTTACACTACTTGGCGCCTTTTTTTCTTCTTGGCAAATTTTCTTGTAGCGCCGAATCGCCAGTTTGGCTCTAGAAAAGTCAGGAAAATCTTGGTATGCATAGAACCGAACGCAGATGAACATAATTCGTCGTTAACGCACTCGATCTCTGCAGATAAGACTGAGAAATGGCCCGTGAACCACCAGTCTTTTTTCCACATATCGGCAATTTGCTGACCAAAAGGCGAAAAATACGAAATAATTGCGTTATTTTGCGTTTGCGTGTGTATATACAATGATTGAGCTAGTGCTGCTGCTCTTCCTAGTGATAAAATTGTTATTCTGCGTGTCTGATTTTCCCGCCCCTTTCGAAGTGTCGCCCGTGGCAGAACGCCCCCTCTGCCCCCTTTTAGTTACGCCATTGCTCAGACGACTTGAATTGTGTCGACATATTCCAATAGTACTCTACCTCGATAAGAGAACAAATCGAAAATTTACACTAGGCAAGCAAGTGATTTTAAAATATTCAGCATGTAAAACAGATTTTAAGCAAGCCTCCACTAACACGAATATCGTATATTCGAAAATATTAAATCGAATTCGAAATGATTAAACGGAAAGACTGATGAATTTTTTAAAAAATTATATTTCAGAATAGGATAGTCTTTCAGTAATCGGGTCCTCCCGTTGGTGTGGTACAAAAATTCCTACACTGGCCCGGCCTACCCAGGAAGGGTGTATGGCCGGTAGAGAGGACCAGCGGGGAGAGAGCCGCCCCACGAGCATGTGGAGGACGGGATTTATTAGGTACAATAAAATGATACAGGCATAGCCCGAACAGGGTCAATGCTTTTAAATACAAGGGAGCTGGGAGTATAGACATGGTTCGACCCACCTCGGCGGGGAGAGAATAGCTTGCTTTACATGTACTCAACCACCAAATGTGGCGAATGATACTTACAAAACAAAGAATGAGAAAATGAAGGCTCTTTCTTTTCATATAAAATATAAAAATATCCCTAACGCAATAAATTTAAAAAAGTGCTCGGACAAGCAAGGAACAGTAAAAATATATATAGTATTGAAAAAGAGACAAACAAATAAACGCGGAGAAAGCAGTATAAATCAGATATACAGGGTTCCCACTTATATCCGTTACCCCTCACCCTTAACTTCTAAACGGTGACAGCTTAGGCCATAACGGTGGTGTCTAGGTATAATAAAAAGGCTATGCGCTACTCGATGAGACGATTTACAACGCCATCTATCGGCAAATTTTGGAATTAGCGGTCCTATCTCGAAAACGGTACAAGATACTCGAAAAAAGTCAATTACAAAATTGTAGCGCGTCTTCGATTTAGTACGAAAAGACACCTTGGGTGCAATAATGATAGGAACAAAACATGTAAAATGCGCATTTGTTTGCTCGCATTTTCGGAAATTTTGACGTCATATGACACGATTAAAAGGAGAACATGTTATTTTTCGGGCAAAAAATGATTCCATTATACTTTTTCTCGTGGAAATAGCTCAAACAGCAGGTGTATGGACCTTTCCACCAACATTGCAGGACGTATTACTTTTGCTTGTGTTTGCGCACCAACTATATGCTAAAACGTGTGCAAAATAAAATTTAAATAAGGACTCAAATCTGCATTGTAGGTGACGGAGAGCACTTTGAACACCGAAAATAAAGGTATATTATGATAACAAATTGTTTTTCCTCGTTTCAACCCGTTTAGAGACGTCACAGTTTCGTAAATCGAGAACAAACAAATGTGCACTTTAAATGTTCATTTCTTCGTATTAATGAGTACAAGGTATCTTTTTGTACTAAATCGAAGACGCTCTACAATTTTGTAATTGATTTTTCCCCGCATCTTGTACTGTTTTCGAGATAGGACCACTAATTCCAAAATTTGTCGATAGATGGCGTTGTAAGCTGTCTCATCGAGTAGCGCATAGCCTTTCTACTATACCTAGACACCATCTTTATGGCTTAAGCTGTCACCGTTTAAAAGTTAAGGGGGTGTAACGGATATAAGAGGGAACCCTGTATAAATAAGTCAAAGATTGAAACCTCACAATATAAAAACAAAACACACACTGGAGAGAGGGGTGCCAGCTCAGATGCCGTCCTTGTCATCTGACCGTGGTTCAAAGTGAAGAGTTCCGTCCCAAAATAGCCCTCGTGTTGCTCAAAACGGGACGTTAATAGAACTAAAACTAAAAAACCAAACTTTCAGTAATCGCACAATAAATCAACATAAAATTTGCTACGATGCATGCCTCTGACTGTGTTTCCTCACACAGTCATCTGCGGAGGAATTACTGTAACTAACCAGCGGGAGTGGCCTCCCCGAAACTTTCTCGCATACGACCAGTAATGTGGAGTGGGTAAACACCCAGTGGATAGGTAAATATTCTTGGGGTATTTACCCAAGGCCTGGTTATTTTGAGAAAAAAATTATGAATGGTGATTTACAATGAAACATATCAAATTCATGAATTCCTGAAACTTAATATTTTGTAAAAAGAATTGCGTATGTTCTCAAATTTTACGCGCGCTGAGGTTACTTTATTTAACGTTTTTCACTACGAAATCTTACTGCTGATATCACGCAAGATTTCACCATACCTTCCATCTGGAGAATGTCAGAACCACAAAGAAAAAGAATCTTCGAATCAGGGGTTGCCATAATTTCCGAAGCTACAATTTCGTAGACCGCCAAGGTCAAAAGCCAACTATACTAACTTGAGTAAAATAAGCGAAACGCTCGCCAACACAGAGTCACAATGTGCATTTTGAACCAAATATACAATTTGAACACTTTTTTTTCAATGGATTGAAACGAAATTTGAGCACAGATCTATAATTAATATTAGCAATCATAATTCCAATTTTTATTTATCTAAGCCAAAGGGTTTAGGCGATATAATTTTTACAAGTATGCGATTATACAGACCGACAGACAGTCAACCCTTTGACGGATTTGGCCCAAAATTTGATACGGACCTACATTCATGATGATAAAACTGTGTACCAAATTTTATCCATCTAGCTATTCAAATTTTTGAGTTATAGTGTTCGCATGACCTCGGACAAACAGACAGACAGACTTCCCGTGGACGGATTTTCTCCAAAATTTGAGAGGAACCTACAAATTATGTGTCAAGTTCATATACCAAATTTCATCCCCGTAGCTCTAATAGTTTTCGAGTTATCGTGTTCACAGACAGACACACAGACACACACACACAGACAGACATAATTCCAAAATTGTGTTTTTTGGACTCAGGGAGGTCTAAAACGTGGAGATTCGTCAAAATCTCGAGTTCGAATTTTTTGACGATTACAATACTTTCTCTTTGTATACTTCGTATACGAGAAAGTAATTAGACACAACAGGTGCATCGATAGCGTGTGTAAAATAGGATAAGAACCCTAATGCCACTGGGGCCTAGAAATAGGACCTTGCAAGGACCTGTGTAAAGGAAATCGTAAACATTCGCTATAACACTGCTACTCACCCCCGAAAAAATCGGTATTTTGATAGTCAATATTTGGTCGTTATACTGATGCTGTCGAAACAAAATTTTTCCACAGAGTGTAAACCAGCGGGAGTGGTCTCCCCTAAACTTTCTCGTATACTCCTAACACATGTGGAGAAAAAATAAGCTGAAAGGCATTAAAACGAACAAGCGTCTCCAAAGCAGTGGGGGAAAAAACTTGGGAAGCGGAAGTTTAGAGGCGAAAGGCGTGGGTAGAAGCGGAAAGGATTAGCGCGAGTGAATCGCGCAATTACGCACTAACGACCTGGCGTCATTTTGTGATGAGAAAAGACAAATAGGCGATTTGAACATCTTTTTTTCAACCGATTGAAGCAAAAATTGGGCACGAATCTACAATTCATGTTAGCAAGCCTCATACCAATTTTTATTTATCAAAGCCGTAGGGTTTAAGGGGACATACGATTGTTAACCTTCGAAAATTTTTGATTTTATGAAAAATATATATATTATTCCCCTGTTTTTTTTAAAACAATTTAAAACAACACAAGTTAAAAAAACTCCCATAATTACGAAAGTTATGCAGGAAAATGTATCAGCTATTTAACGTAAACATTGAATATGCATATATATATATATAAATATTTTTATATAATTTATTAAAATTAAAAAAAAAAAACTTGTCCGAAAATAAAATTGGTATGTCTGAGATGCTAGTTCTTTTAATTTTAAAGAGGTGTAAGAATATTTTTATGTAATAATATGTTCCGAATTTAGTGAGGAAAAGCTTTAAAATTTTGATTAACTTTTAATTAAAAATAAATATAAAATTTTGAAAGATCCTTTCTCAGTGAGCATGTACTATCTAAGTAGTAACTACTTGCCAGATGTTCTAGCTCAAGGTCAAACAGTCCGCTTTGTAGTGCTTTTTGAACAATTTTTTGCATCAAGTATGTCGCATGCAATTTGCATAGTATGCAGCTCTATGTCAAACAGTCTGTCTTGTAGTGCGTTTTGAACGATTTTTGCATCAAGTATGTCGCATGCAATTTGCATAGTATGCTGCCTATAAATATTATCATGTTAATGCTTTTGTTCAATGATGTGGAATGAAATAAAGAAAAAATGCTTTGCGTTTTGGAAAAAAATTAAGACAGTCTTCTGCTGAAACCGTCCTTTAATTCTTTCTAAGGTCGTGGGAATGTACTTCCCACCAAATCCATCAATTTTTAAATGCATTTTTTAAGGTTGGCGCAAGTACTCTCCAAATTTTTCGATGAAACAAAAACCTGGACGTTCCAAATTCTTATCTCAAACCATAACGAAGTATCTCCACTTGGTAATTAAATTAAATAGTTAATTAACACAAAATTATCTCACCCCATAAGCTAAATGAATTTATTTTCTTAAATTAATCTCAACACTTAAGTTATTTTATTATACCACTATTAGAAAAAAAATGACCTTATAAAGAGTTAAATACTTGTTTCAGAAAAAGAAGCATTGACTTTAAAATATAGGCAGCTAAAAGCATTTATTTATTTATTTATTATGGTTCTACAGAAAACTGGACGATTTTCGGGAAGAGAATTGAACATTTCATCTCTTGTATATAATCGATTTAAATTAGAATCCCAGAATTAAAGTTTCTGAATTTTAAGTATCTACGTAATTGTGTAGCCATTTACATAAGTCATACAGAATATGTATCAAGTCATTATAGCTCGGAAGATGCGACGAGAGCATTGACTTAAAGGCCAGAGAAAAAGAGGAGATTAAAATTAGAATCCCAGAATTAAAGTTTCTGAATTTTATGTATCTACGTAATTGTGTAGTCATTCACTTAAGTCATACAGAATATGTATCAAGTCATTATAGCTCGGAAGGTGTGACGAGAGCATTGACTTAAAGGTTACAGAAAAAGAGGAGATTAAAATGAGAATCCCAGAATTAAAGTTTCTGAATTTTATGTATCTACGTAATTGTGTGGTCATTCACATAAGTCATGCAGAATATGTATCAAGTCACTACAGCTCGGAAGGTGTGACGAGAGCATTGACTTAAAAGTTAGAGAAAAAAAGCTGATTAATGGAGCGATTCTAATAAACAACGAAATAACATAGACATTAGAGAAC
>BGPR01002271.1:18504-35835 GCA_013235015.1 Araneus ventricosus | reverse complement strand
GCAGGTCCGTAGAGAGATAATAGAGGGTCTATTTATCTTCAATTACTCCAAAGACTAAGCAATGACTATTTTACAGTGTTATATTTTAAAGGAGATTATTGAAGCGATTCTAATAAACAACGAAATAACATAGACATTAGAGAACAAAAGCTTGCGCAGGTCCGTAGAGAGATAATAGAGGGTCTATTTATCTTCAGTTACTCCGAAGACTAAGCAATGACTATTTTACAGTTTTATATTTTAAACTCCAATGAAACGTTATATTCGATTAACCCTACACTGTGGAACTATACAATGGAATATTATTTATATATACGTGCGTATTTAAATAAAAAAATGACACGATTCATTTATGCATCAAATGACCATATAAATATTGAATTCATAAACAACGCACTTCTACAGAAAAGAAGCTAATGAAATAAAATAATATTTCTAATTTTTTTTATTTTTTAGTCTAGCTTTGTTATTATTTTGTAAATTATTTCACAATTTTACTCACTAAGAAACGAAACTTGAAAAGAATTTCTAAAATACAAATATCTATTAAAATTGCACCCTTTCTGAGTTAAAAATACGCCGTTTGATGTGAAGAGGATTTATTTGTGAACCAGAACTTCGTCGCTTAACAAGAACAACACCTATCTCAATTATTTTTTGAAATTTCAAAGAGGAAGAAAATGCTCAATTTTTCGCAACCATTAACGAATATTTCTGAATTTTGTTAACATCTGATATAAACATGAGACTGCATATTCCAACCAGATGTTAAAAAAATTCAGAAATATTTTAACATCTGGTTGGAATATGCAGTCTCATGTTTATATCAGATGTTAAAAAAATTCAGAAATATTCGTTATTGATTGCAAAAAATTGAGCATTTTCTTCCTCTTTGAAATTTCAAAAAATTGTGATAGGTGTTGTTCTTGTTAAGCGAGGAATTATTTATTTAAAAAAAGCACACTACAGATATACCTCCATTTACAGAGTGCTATAAACAACAAACACACAAAGGACTTAGTGCTTATATTAGAATTGGGCTCATTTTAACTTAGAGGGCAAAAATATGACCGATGCAAATGCACGTCAATGCGCAATGTAGGGTTAATTACCACACAGTCAAAACAGAAAAAACGGACTGAATGCGTAGGAAAGGGACACCCACCTGTAGATGAGCTTCCTCCTGACGCTTCTTTTGAAGAATCCGCTGCATCCGTTGCAGGCCAAGATGCCGTAGTGCTTCCCGCTCGAGGTATCCCCGCACACCACACACGTCAGTCCTGGGGAGATCCGCTTGGCTGGGGTGTGACCCAGGACGTCGGGGGGAGTGCCCCCCGCCCGCCGATGGGGGTGGGAGGGGTAGAAGCTGTGCACGGACACGGCCGGACAGTGGGGGGGATGCACGGACGATCCGGCCAGGGGGGAGTCTCGCGGGGGCGCTTCTGGGGAATGGCCCCCCAAGGTGCTGCCCGGAGATGATGGCTCTGCAAAGAGGGAGAAAAAATATAAGGAGCGAGAAGGAAGATGGAGAGACATTGAGTTGATTTAGAGGATGATTTTGTGAGAGAAAAGGGTTGGGCGGGCAGTGGAGGAATCCGATTGGTGGGGAGGACTCGGGGCGGGGATAGATTACAGAAAGTGTGCGTGAGGGAAGGGTTTGAAATGTTCTGGGTGTGGGGGAAAAGGGAGGTTGTGCTGCTGCTGCAGTGATGAGTAGTTGTTAAAGAGAAAAAGACCGATTTTAAGTCTATTTTGGGTTGAAGGAAGAATAATTCGACTATATTCCGCCTTTCAACAAACTATTAATTTTATCAATAATGTTTATATGAAAGGCTTGACATCATGACATTATGTTAGGATGATGAGGAAGAGGCTTTCTGATTAGCAAATAGCGAAACGCCATTAGAGTAAACCGACTTACAAATGGCACCTCCTCCTCAAAGTGCAATGAATGCAATTTTTAGTTCACTGTCGTATAGAAATGTATCGTCAAAATTATAGTGACAGAGATATGAGGCAGAGCTCTGTCCTATGTAAATTAACGATGAATTGGGCAAAATAGTAAAGACATTTCATATCCAGCCAACTGCTTGAAGTATCTGTGATTCTGGGTGCAGTTGTCTGGAGTGGTGTTCTCTATAGAAATCAGTTCTGATTTATCAAAAAATGAGGTATAGTTCAATGATGATAGTTTATCCATTCACAAATTATAAACTAAATATTTAACTACCGTTATATCTTTATTGTTTTTGAGAAATTTCCGCACATATTCCTAAATAACTTAACATTCCCCCATGAAGGGACAAACAAAATAAGGTTGAAAACAGCGAAGGTTGAAATGTAAAAGCGAGCGAATATGGGTCTTTGTTATGGGAATAAATCTTCATTAAAAGTACACTTATGTTATGCGTTGTTTTAATTACTACAGACATTTTAAAGGTAAATATATGCACATCACTACATAATAATGACATTTTTAAATTTATTTAATCTTAATTTGTTATTAGTTAACTAATTGGCAAAGAAAAGTTTAAAGAATCCTTCAAACATACGCAAAACTGTTCGTTTAGAAATTTCTTCAGCTCGAGTGAGGCCAAGTGAAATAAACATTTAAAATTTATACCTAAAACATGTGAGGAGAGCTGAAAAAAGATGTGACGAAAGGCCAATAAATGTTCCCGGCTATGCGTGAATGCTAGTGAATTTAACTTTTTTTATGTATTTCGATCTAAAAGAATGCTACTTTCATTATATATATATATATATATTCAAAAGAATCTACAAAGATCTTCCTAATGGCCTACAATTGTCGTTTTTATTAAGGTATCCGACTGGTTTAAAATCGTCATTTTTGATGAAATTATCAAAAATATTTTATGACTTAATTTTGTAGCCTGTTTAATCAGCTTTCTAGATCTGTCTCACTTTTTACTCTACGTGAATTACAAATGGAGTTACAGCTGTTTTATTACCGAACTGTAAGCATTATTTTATGTTGCATGAAAACTTTAAATGTGTTTTCTGAGAAATGATATTTTTGAGGAAAACTGTCGACCGTAACAATGATTTCTCAAAAAGTTATTCAAGTATTGATATGAAATTTTCTGAGATTGTTTCTGTAATATACTTGATGTTCTCCTCCAAAACTAAGGTCAATTTTAAAATCAAGTATTATTTTTAAGTGCTTAAATATAAAAGAAAAGCATTTTTTATGAAAAATTACCAGTTTAGTAACTATGTTCAGCTATATCTCAAAACTATTTGGAAGTACAAGAAATATTTTAGAGCATAACACAGATAACTGTCATAAAAATGTACTCTTACAAGGATTTATGTATATTTAGAGTATCATTTTCTCTATGGCTGTTAGCGTAAGGCAAATATTTTAGTCATTTTTCTTCAAATTTCTCAGTTTTCTTAGAAAAAATATTATTTTAAAAGTCTAATTTCACAATATTTTCATAGTTTTAAAACATATGCAGTTGAAAAATAACATTAATATATATATATATTAAAATTAACTTTTGAATTAACCAGAATTAATTTATATATATTTAAATTAACTCTGAAATTAACTTATATATATATATAAAAGTTAATTTCAAAACAATGTCTCCGAACACAGTCGGATACCTTAAGTTAGTAGTTATTAGAAAAGATCAGCAAATATTAATATATGACTGTAAACTATGACTCTGTTTACTTAATTCTAATATTAATATTTTCAGATTTCCGGAGGGCTTATGAAATCTGTTAAGATGATAACCATTCTATTTAATTTTTAGCTCTGGAAAAAATCAGTATTTTTTGTATCTGATGTAATGAAAAAAAGAAAGAGCAAGCATTAAATACGTTTTAGTTTTTTATTTCTATAGAAACAAAGATCCTTTTTTATTTTTTTATTTTTCCCAATGCACATTACATTTATATTACCAGTGATATTCTTAAAATATTTCTTTTATTGTACGTATTAAAACACTAAATTCTAAAAAAACCATAATATATTTTGGCATTATTATATTTATTATTTCTCTCTATAAATTGCTTTGTTAATCTAATGCTTAACTGATTTAAGTTTGTTTAACAGTACACCTCTAAGAACATTAGTTTGATCACAAAAGTCGCCGTGCTAATTTTGTTAAGTATCTATTACATGGCTTTCATAGAAACAAATTTTATTTTTAAAAACAGCAATAAAAGCATCCTATAATTGGTATGCATGGTTGGAAATATTGGTTGGAATAAAGCTAAGTTGAGAGTAAAGAGCTGCAATACTTTTCATGTCTTTTCGCCATGATTTGTATTACGCTATAAATAGCAAATTAATTTATATTTTAACCCTCAAAGCGTTTCACACGTATTTTTCCGTTTCTCATATTGAATTTAGAAGCAGACAATTCTTGTTCATGCGTATAATTTCTTAAACTACCATGAATAAAATATTCTTAAGAATCCAGAGACTTGATTGAACGCAATAGAGATCTAATTATTCAGCTTAAAAGCAAATGTTTAAGACTTTGAAAAAGCTAGTATATCAAAATAGCTAACCGCTCAGAGGGTCAATTTGCTTCTGAGTGTGAAATTTTTTCAATAAAATAAAAGAATGATGCTCATCTTTACACTATTACTGTTAGTACTGTTTATAAAAAAAATCTCAAAAATAATGCTTACTCATCGATTTGGTTTAAGATTTATACTAGGCACAGATAGAAACAAATAAAAGAATGAAAGTAAAAATCCGATTCTCTCTTTTCTCGCCAGCTTAAAGCCTCTTCCAGTTAGATTTTTACGTTACTTTACGAGTGCTTGCTTTTCAAAGGATCCGCGCAACGCGGTAACTCAGCAGTTTTCTCGCTTAATTTTTCTTTCTGGCGCATTACCGCAAACATTCGTCACCGTCCAGAGTGCGAGGACTAAGCCTCTCCAAAACTTTATTACTTCCAGCCACCCTCAGTCCTAAGACTCGAAACTCAAACACGCGCCTTCCGCAGTTCTTCAGTGCTATTTTGGAGTCTCCTGTCATTAATCAAGAGATGGATCTCTTTCGAACGTTTTCCGTTTATCCGCCTCCCTCGAATCCGCATTTGTTTCTTGCGTCACGTTCCAGTGAGATTGTCTTTTCAGGCCATCCGATTTTATTCGATATCAAGCGATTAAGCCCGATTGGAATGAGATCAGTTGGATGATCACTAGCCACGTCGTCCGACTAATGCCTTGACTTACAGGGAGGTATTCTTTATGGTAAATGTGGAGTTTACGGTACCCACCTGTTTCTCGCCAATTTTTCTTGGCGCACTTTCATGTGCCGTCTCCAAATAGTGTTTTAGATGTGCAGTGCGCTTGAGAAACGAAACACACAAGATAACATACACGGTACTGAACCGATATTCAATCCGAAGAATTCCAAACGAAGTTTTATTCAAATTCCAATTTATCGACCAATCACATCGAAGAGTTGAACAAAACAGTCCAATCGAAACGTGGCTCAATATAGCCTGATAAGCAAAATACCGACGAAAAGATCAATTGTGCCCATGCGCGCTTGTCACTAGTTAAAAACATCTAGACGCAACCAAAACAAATGTTCTCTCATCGCCGTTCTTGGCGGCAAAGAATTGGCGGTCCTAAGAGGGACGAAGTAAGTGTGTACCATAAACTCCACATAAACTTTCTTTATAACAATAAAAATTGCCCTATATCTCTGGCTCTAAAGATATGAAAGAAAAATTGCGCTACGTTTCGTACATGCGCAGTAAAAAATTATTTACTACAAATGCTTATATTTCCTGTAATATTAAAATTTTTTAATTCAAATTTTAATACAATGCTTCTTTTACATATTGTCAAGTATTCTGAAAGTTTCGTACAATTTGGTTGAAAACTCTGCATGTTATAACAAAAAAAAAATGTGGAAAAATTTGGGATTTTTTAAGAAAACCTTTATATCTTCCCGAATATACGTTCTATGGCTACGAAAATGCATTTAAATATTATGCACATTAAATCATAACCATTGATAAGAGTTACATCTCGTTATCAACTTTCTGTGAATCAGGATGAGTCAAACTCCATTTTCGCCTTCATCCCTTTCTGGTGGCCCTCCCAATTGCCCTGTGACCGAATCTTCACTGTAAAATGTGAGTTATGACGATAGTATGTCCCACGATTCTCCGCAACTGATTGCGAACCATAGTATTCATATTAACTCCAATTTTTTCGCATCTTAAGAATTGTGCTTGACTTTTGGAAATGAGTGTATAAATGTATATACTGATGTGAAATTTTTTTTGATATTCCAAAAATATTTCTTAATAGTGCTGATCTCGTGTTAGAAAACGGCATTTTTTCAAAAATTCATAGTGACATTCAGTTAAAAAAACTTTTTAAAAATACCAAGCTGTATTTATGTAAGAATTTCACTTCATTATACAGATAAATGTCTACTTAAACTGTGTAAAAATTTCAAACGTGTATCTATAATACATTGTAAAAAAAGGTACGTAGAAAATGGCCAATTTAACATTAGTGGTATAGGAGGTATGGACTCCCCTTAAAGAGTATTTTCGATTCTATTTACTCTGGTGGCGAGCAGTCTCGAGGATTTTTACGTTTGGCTTTACTGCAGAGGAAGGGTTTTTCGTATTCCTTTTCTAATAATTGTCATGGGGTAGATATTGCAGTTAACTTCTTTAGCAAAAAGAGCCAATCTTGAAACTATTTCTTAAATCTTGAGCAACGGAGATTGATCAACCAATAATCTATCTTTGAGAATAGAATAGATTGAACCGAGAGATGCTTTGAGGACAATTATGACTTCTTCTTTATGCTAAAATATGTGAACAAATTATACGCATCTAAGTTGTTTTCAAGTTAAGCTATTTAAGCGGAACGTGTACGATTACGAAATGTTACATTAGCAAAACATCTCGTTCTAATTTAAATTTTCAGAGGTGAATGCCATTCTTCTGGAGTTGAACTGGTTTATATAAAACCAGGTTTGGTAAACCAGTTGGGTACAGACGAATAGTACATCTAAATGAGGAAGGAACACGAAAGTCTTTTTGTCCTGTTATTTCTTCGAAGTAACCACTCAAAACAGGTTTTTTATTCACAGCGTCAAAACATGTGGCACTATCCATATATCGTCTTAACACAGTTGGTACAGTCCAAGTAAACTTGGCGCCTCGCCTACCAGCTATTATACAACGACGGGAATTTCCATCAGACATTAATGTATCAGGAACAGGTGCATCATAGTCGGCTAATTTAGTATCTGCATTCCACACAAAAACCATTGGCTGTTTCTTGCCGTTATACAACGACGGGAATTACCATCAGACATTAATGTATCAGGAACAGGTGCATCATAGTCGGCTAATTTAGTATCTGCATTCCACACAAAAACCATTGGCTGTTTCTTGCCATTATACAACGACGGGAATTTCCATCAGACATTAATGTATCAGGAACAGGTGCATCATAGTCGGCTAATTTCGTATCTGCATTCCACACAAAAGCCATTGGCTGTTTCTTGCCATTATACAACGACCGGAATTTCCATCAGACATTAATGTATCAGGAACAGGTGCATCATAGTCGGCTAATTTCGTATCTGCATTCCACACAAAAACCATTGGCTGTTTCTTGCCGTTATACAACGACGGGAATTTCCATCAGACATTAATGAATCAGGAACAGGTGCATCATAGTCAGCTAATTTCGTATCTGCATTCCACACAAAAACCATTGGCTGTTTCTTGCCGTTATACAACGACGGGAATTTCCATCAGACATTAATGAATCAGGAACAGGTGCATCATAGTCAGCTAATTTCGTATCTGCATTCCACACAAAAGCCATTGGCTGTTTCTTGAAATATTCATGCATGCCAAGAAGTTGAGGTTTCGTTTTAACAACACTATTTGTCACATCATAAGTCACCACAGCAACATAATGAACAAAAGTAAACTTATTGAACTTCACAAACTTATTATCCTGACAAAACTTTTAAAACCAGGCGATAATAAAGCAGAATTCATAACAGTATTAGCCCACATGACAGCATCAGCATTACTCCGCCTTTACTGAAGTCAAAAATAAGAAAAAGAACCCCTTTTCAGTTCGGAAACGCATAAATTTATCACCACGCTATTAAAAGAAGAAAAAAACCTCTGATAAACTTTATTCTCTTTCCTTCAATTTAGCTTTGGTTGAAGAGACACAGTGAGATTGTTAGGCTGATAGTGAAGTTAAAACTTTATTTTTAATCTTTAAGTTAACTTAATTTAAACTACTTATATTTTTAAAGAGATTGAATAAAAAGTCATAAGATTGCTTAATACTCCTCCATCATAAAATTCATCTCTTGTATGTACTTATAAACTGTTTACAACATTTAAATTGTTAAATACTTACAAACTTGTCATATCCATATGTAAAAAGTCTGTAGAATTAATAAAGTTAGACACATTTATTGCAAACAGAAGAAAAATAAGTTGATTTTTTTAACAATAAGAAAGATGTACAGTTAAAAAAAACCTAAATGTAGGCTTATAGGTTTTCATCAGTGATAGGTATATAAGGAATCAATCACATAGGAATTTGAAGAACTAGTAAGAAATATTATTACGCCTTTTTGAATGGAAAAGAACCAACCTCCAATGCAATAAAAAAAAGGACGCAAAACCTCCTTTGATGCAACCTCAATAGCAAAAAAATGGAATTCCTCAGCAGAATTCACCCTTCTACATTTTTTGGTTCCTGAAAAACTCCCAGTTATTCGAATGCACTCAGGGAGTTTACCTAGAGAGAAGATCTTCTTCGTTTTTTCAAATATTTTTTGTATCCCCCCCCCCCCACCACCGTTTTGTCAACTTCTCGCGGTCGATCGTCAAGCGATAAAAGAGCGGTCGGATTTTGGCTTACGATCGCTCCCGACATTTGGGGTCATTGAAGCGTGCGTAATGGGTCTTTTGTGTGCAGGGGGATTGAATAGGAGGGGGTCGGGTAGATCGCCGCCCTTAAATCCCCCGGAAAGGATGATCCCATGGTTCACTTCTCGATAGAGCGCGTGTCAAAATGTCACTGTAGTCAAAGCGCCTTAACGGTTCTGGCCTAAGCTGGGAGATTGAATCCTTCCTTTCTATCTATCTCCTGCCGCCCCCTAGAAATCGTTCTATCTCTCCCGCACCCCGGATATGTAGGAAATGGAATGGCCATCACGTAGCATGTACGGCCCGGAAGATTTCATCCGATTAATCGAAATCGTATCATCCTGTCATCCCGCCCCGCTTCTGCCGCCAGGCGATTTACCTTAATTTGATTCCCTCCCACAATCCTCCAATCGGGGATATCTGCTCTTCCTCATCCCAGCCGCACACAAACAACCGATGACGTTTCAGTTGATGCTGTGTCTGCCCCGATTCATTACTGTTGTTACTGGACAACTACTGGCTTCCACGGCTCGGGGTTTATGGCTCTTTCTTCCTCTTTTTCTTTTTCGGTGGGGAAGCTGGTTAGTTGATGTTGTCTTCCCCGATTCATTACTGGACAACTACTGGCTCACGGAGCTAGGAATGGAAGGCCTTCCATGATTCGACGTTTATGGTTGGTTCTTTTTTCCTTCTGCAGAGAAGTTGGTTGGCTTTGTTCTCTTTCTTCTGCCAGTCCCCGGGGCGTAGTTTAAGATCATGATCTACGTCCGTTGGAGCAAAGCTGGGGGTGATAATAATGTAGGAGTTGTTCTGGGAAGTAATCTCGGCAAATGGCCCCATTGGAAAGCTTAAGAGTGAATCTTCCTTTTGTTCACTGTATTGATTTTGGATAAAATGTGGGAGTTTTTCTAGTAGGTAAGGGAATAAAATAATTGCAGTGTGGAATAAATGAGTGATTACAGATGATATTTATAGAAAAAGACATATTTTATTGATTCTGAAGACATTGTTGATTTTAGCTCAAAAAGAATACAAAAAATTATTATGCAGACAGTACTGATTTTGGATAAAATGTGGGAGTTTTTCTAGTGGGTAAGGGAATAAAATAATTGCAGTGTGGAATAAATGAGTGATTACAAATGATATTTATAGAAAAAGACTTATTTTATTGATTCTGAAGACATTGTTGATTTTAGCTCAAAAAGAATACAAAAAATTATTATGCAGACAGTACTGATTTTGGATAAAATGTGGGAGTTTTTCTAGTAGGTAAGGGAATAAAATAATTGCAGTGTGGAATAAATGAGTGATTACAGATGATATTTATAGAAAAAGACTTATTTTATTGATTCTGAAGACATTGTTGATTTTAGCTCAAAAAGAATACAAAAAATTATTATGCAGACAGTACTGATTTTGGATAAAATGTGGGAGTTTTTCTAGTGGGTAAGGGAATAAAATAATTGCAGTGTGGAATAAATGAGTGATTACAAATGATATTTATAGAAAAAGACTTATTTTATTGATTCTGAAGACATTGTTGATTTTAGCTCAAAAAGAATACAAAAAATTATTATGCAGAAAGTATTGATTTTGGATAAAATGTGGGAGTTTTTCTAGTGGGTAAGAGAATAAAATAATTGCGATGTGGAATAAATGAGTGATTACAGATGATATTTACAGAAGAAGACTTATTTTATTGATTCTGAAGACATTGTAGGCTGCATTGTTGATTTTAGCTCGAAAAGAATGCAAAAAATTATTATACAGAAAGTAACGAATGAAGTTTTTGGATATTTAAGATTTTCTATTTGGTTATCGACTTATTTATCTTTAATAATAACGATTTTGTGTCGTTATTTTGTCAGTATGACATATCCCCTTCAGACCTGGTGTCCGGTATACCGGTCATCAACTTTGAACTGCTCCTATTAATTCAATAATTGACGAAACTACATGCTGTTTTTTTTATTTGATTCTCGATTTTCTTATCAGTATAATCGTTGAAAGAATTTTTCGTTTCGGGCAAAGAATCTTTTCATTTTTTTTAGTTTTTCAAAAAAAAAAAAACTTGAGACAATCATCGTTCTTCCCAAAATGGAGCTCGGTGGAGAATTTAATTTTTCAAGTAACTTCATGTTTTTAATTTTTTTTCACCATTTAAAAGGCTTTTACAATATTTTATTATCCTTTGGCAACCATTATAAAGTGAAATTTGTGTTATTTTTTGTCTTTTTTCAATTGAAATATCCGGCATTGTCCGGATGCCGGACATGGGGTAACTTTTTAAATTTTTCATCAACAGGCTTGAAATTTCATTTACGATTTAACCTTTGCAGTAGTATACAGTACGCCAAAGGAAAAAAAATTCTAACTCCATTATTTCTTTATTCCGACAGAAGGGGTATATGCATATTTTCATTAATATCTGAAACCAAAAATTGCAATCTGAAATCAAAAATTGCATATTGCTAATCATATTTTTTAATTATTTACTAACTTGGATAATAGTTTCTCTATATTTGAATGATCCTCATGATGAAGATACGCGATTTTTCACTAGAAATCTGTTATGAAATTATATGACTCGCTTAGAAGTTGAAACTGAAGGTACTACCTATTATTTCTTTAACGATATTATAAAACTATGAATATACTGTATGAACTCTAGAAAAAAATATTAAAAATGGTAAATATTTTCATCATACATATATGTAATAACTTAACATTTTTCTAATTTTGAAAACGCTTCTTAACTTTTAATTAATAAAATTATTTCTACTTAAACTCTAGTATAAAAGTAACTGCCACTTTAACTGGAAGAAGTCCGGATTCGACTGGTTTTAGAATTCGGGATTTTCCCCTTTTCGAAACTAGTATAAAAACTCGCCGCGATGTTGTAACGTTCTTTTTTTACTATATATTTCCTTTCCGTCAAAACGTTGCCTTTGCGCGCAAGTTTCAGTCATGGCCATGCAGTGGAATTTACTTGTAAAGATATTATAACTATTAAGTTCATATATATATATATATACTTCATCATCTTTAAAATGGATAAATAGAAACTGAAATAAAGTATTGATTGGATCAACGACTGCCTTCATCTTCAAGGTTTTTGCTCTACACTTTACCTACGAAACGTCATTATATATATACAATCAAACCCCGTTATAACGAACCCTAAACGGACTGACTCAGAAGTTCGTTTTAACCGAGGTTCGCTGATCCGTATTTGCAAAAAAATGCCCTAACATGCTAAGATACTACTTCTATAATAAACTTTTTAATAACATAATATTTTCATTAGTAATTAGGGACAAACCAAGTATTAAATAATATACTCAATAATAAACAAACTAAACATTTACCTTTTTTTTACTTATTTTGCTAATCCACTACATTGAAAAAAGATGTTATTTTTGGTTGAAAAGTTTTCGATTTTATATACAACTCGTCAATTTTTTTATCCACTATTTTAAACAGGTCCACAACATGTTCGTCGATGTTTTCTGTGGCAAAAAATTGTTCAAAACGTTTTTGCTTCTGCAACTGAAAGCCAGGGTTCGTCTTGTTCTTCCTCTATATCTGAAGACGAATCTACAATAGAGTTGTTTTTTTCATTTACTAATGCCACGATATCTTCCTCACTCACTTCTCCAGATGTAATGACATCGTCGTCACAACATTCGATTCATTTGCGAAAAAGCATTCACTACGTGCTTTTCTGCTCCGATAGAAAAAAGCTTTTCGCTTGCCAACGTTAGCCATGATCACTGCAAAGTCCATAGAACGATAAGCTAAGCAATTAAACAAAAATGGCAGAGAAAATACGTGATTGCTCCTGGGTCGTCTGACCAGAAAATCCCCCCTTCCCTGGTTGACACTAGGCCAGGTGTCCGCCGGGCAGGGAGGGGAGATAGAACTGTAAAGAGCCTTGCCTGGTGTTCCTTTGTCCCACTTATGGGGTTAGCAGCGACTCTAACAAAGGTACAATAGGCGAGGAATGTGGTCTCTGAACCAGAGTATTTCATGCGAAAGGGGTAACTCTTGTAGAAGTTGGGTTTACTTGAGCACAATTAGTAAAGAATGTCCCTTTGGGCAAGGGAAAAGTTTGAAGTTTTAGTAATTTTCAATTCGCTATAACCGAGTCTCTAGCGTTTGCTGTTCGTTGCAAACGTATGAAAATACATTATTAACATAGGGCTTCATTTGGGACCATGTGTAAGGTTCGCTGTAACCGAGGGTTCGTTATATCGCGGTTCTACTGTATTATGATTTCAGTCGTACAACTGAGAATGATTTTGAATTGAAGCTCTTCTTTATGAGTTAATGACTCAAATGAGTCAGATGTGTAATTACTTGTTATTTAGTATCCTTATGAGCCTTCGTGCCAGAGTAAATTTCACGAAATACAACTTTTCAAATAACTCTGTTTTTCCACTATTGCTTGGAAAATCAAATCCATACGAGTTACTAATACTGTAATGTTAAATTCTTCAAACAACAGAATTTACATGTGGTATCAAGAATGCATAATTAAGCCAATATTTACAGAGATTTATTCTATAAATATATAAGTAATGTATCGGTGTTCACATTATGAGAAATAATATATATATATATATATATATATATATATATATATATATATCAAAACAAACTAGAAACATAAGACAAAAACTCAAAAACAATCAAGACACAATGGCAAAAATATAGATAAAAACCAAAATAAATTGAAAAATATCATAGCGAGCCGTTCGTCAGGAAGGGAAGCTCGCTCATGATATTAATTTGTGCTTTTTTCTGCTAACGACAAACGAAATCCGTTAAAATATGCCGCCATCACTTCAAAAAGCATAAGACAATTAAAATGGAAAAATTCTGGAATAAAAGATAAATACATTGAAGATGATTTAAAAAGAATCGAAAGCAAAAAATCCGAATACAAAAGACCTAGAATAAAATAAAATAGTAGTATATACAAAAAAAGCGAAGAAGGCTTACCATGGCCAGGAAAAAGCTAACATGTCCGTGAGAACCACGAGGAGAATGGACGCCAAACCAGTTATTGCTGTTGCCAAACAGAGGAAGAAAAAGAGAAGGAGAAAAAGGCTTTGCCAGTAGCTCCGGAATCACTTCTTGAGATATCGTCGCACAAAGTTTTCGGGAATACCATTATTTAAAAGTTGATCATACAAAAGCTTTAATTGTCTCGATTTTGAATTTTCGTTCGAACAAATAGATTTAATACGATAAAAATGTGAGAGAATAGTGTTTCTATAAATCTTCATAGAAATATCAGAAGACCAATAGGAAAGTCGGTTGACACAAAAATTAAATCCATTCTTTTGTCAAAAATATCGATACAAAAGTTATTATCAACAAGTTTAATATCCAGATCTAAAAAATCCGCTACAAACTGATTACTGTTTTCTTGTTTAAGAAGCAAGGCTGAAGGATAAATATTTTGCCACGTAATATTAAATGTTCCATGATTAAAAACAATAAGATCATCTACGAATCTGAAAGCCTGAGGATGAAGAGGTAAATCATTCTTTTCAAAATATATATATATATAGTTTTTAAAACACTGATCCGGGCAACCTTCATGTTTTCTTAGAAAACCTTAATAGAGTCCATTACTAATGAGGGAAATACCTCTTCATTATTGAAGAATTTTTAATCAACAAATTTCAAAAATATTTGACAAATTCCCCTTAATTAAGAATATTTATTTATATTTATGATATTGACTATAACTTGACAAACATTAAGAAACTGAAATTAACAGTAGCAGAAAAAGATTATTATCGTCCAACATGAATTTTTGTGAGCGTTTAATTTGGTTAATAAATCAAGATCGATCATTTTTCTAATTATGTATTTCATTCCTTTTGCCTCAGAAATTCAGCTGAATTTAATTGAGAACATTTGTTTTAGATAGATTTCCGAAAGTAGCCACTTTCCTTTTGATACCGTATTTTCTGCCAACTCAATGACTCTTGCTATTACTCACTTTTTTCATGTAATGTAAATAAAAGGTCAAACGAATTACCGCTAAAAACTTCCCCCAAGGTGTTTGTATGGCGGACACCCCAATAAGCCACTAGATGGTAGATGTTAGATTTCGTAGGCGTTACCATGCAATTTCGTAGACGTTACAGATCTCATACCCAAAGCTATATCATGTTGGTACATGATAATAATGGAGCATAAGCAGAAAGAAAAGTTAAACAGAAATATAAAATTTTGGAATAAAAAAAGCTATCTTAGAGAACTATTGTTCAACTACCAGAAAGTTGCTATTTATTTTCAGTTTAAAATACGCAGCAGTTTTGGGACAATTAGCATAATTGTTGTGTAACAGTTGATAAAAATTAATCATAAATTGCAATTCTAAACCAAACCAATTAAGTTTAGTAGTGCAATTAAGAAAACTTTTAAAAACGAGTGATGAAAAAATTTTTTTTTCAATTTGAGAGCCATTATCTGCGAAACTATTAAAGCTAGAAGGAAAACAAAAGTATGAATTTGTAGGGAATTTTAAACTTTGTAATTCGAAAACCGAATAGTTTTAGAGATATTCAAGAAAAACTGAAAAAGGAAACCAGAAAACGTGCATCGGCTTCTGCTGATTCAGTGAACAGCGTATATGTGCGTCAAAAGCCAGTTGAATGAAAACAGAAAGGTGAATATAAGGTGAAAAAATGCGTCCTTTAATTTATCGAAAAATTCGTATATGAATAGCTGCACGGAAAAGAAATAAGTTCATTCCTAAAGATAGAAGTTTTTTGGAGTAGCATGCTAAATGAAAATAATCAACTCAGTTTATATTTAAAAAAAGGTGATAATTTTTTTTATTTATTTCACATTATTTTATCCTAAATAAGGAATGTTCTTCTAACGAACAAACAAGGCATTTGCATATTGCTATTTTAATTAAAAATATAAGTAAAAAATTGAACTGAATGATATTCTTTTCGATACTGTTTGAAATTTCGTATTTTTGTTTCGCTCTTACAATGACCTACTAAATACATCTGCCCATGGAAAGCAATCACATTTAACACTTTAACTGAGGGTACTTTCTTATATATGAGGTGTACAAACCACACCCGCAGTTAAAGTGTTAGTCTTCAGTTACTAACTTGCGTGTTACTACAGTAAGAAAAATGTAAATTAATATTAATTGCGTGGAACTGATTTTACCATATAACTTATTTTTCGCATACAAGAGTTCGTATTTCGAAGACTTTTTTAAAACAGAAACTGCATTTCCAAAAACCGAACTTTATACTTTCTAAGTTTAGTATTTAAGGATGTCCGGTAGAAATGTTAGCAGTCCCATTAAAAGAGAGTAAACAAACATTTTTTCCTATAAAAAGTATAGTATCACTAAAATAAGACCTAGTACTTTTGCCGAAGTAAATAAACTAGACACAAGCAAACAGGTTTTTCAGACGAGAAGGAATAAAAATAGAGGGTAAACAGTATAAGCTAAAGCTGTAAAAGGAATAATTCTAGACCTCGTCTGATGTCTATAAACCGATCTCTTTAACAGAGTCATTTGAATGCTCAGAGAACTAATACCCTTCCTACCTTGTGATTGTGCGTTGCATAACACCACATAAAAAAGTTTAAAGAGTTGTTTGTTTGCCTAGAATGTGATTTAGTATGCAGTTATCTGAGTAATCTGCATATTAGAAATCCTAAAAGTTGACAACTGGTCCAACACGTGCGATTTGCATTAAAACTAAAAAACTAATAGCTAAGAAAACTAATAGTGTAAGAGTAAACAGTTTAAATGATTTATCATTGTGCAGTTTTATTTAATTTGATTTGTTTCTTGTTTGTAAAGATGGAATTTCGTAATTGATTTTTACCTTGTGATCGTGCGTTGCATAACGCCACATAAAAAAGTTTAAAGAGTTCTTTGTTTGCCTAGAATGTGATTTAGTATGCAATTATCTGAGTAATCTGCATATTAGAAATCCTAAAAGTGGACAGCTGGCCCAACACGTGCGATTTGCATTAAAACTAAAAAAACTAATAGCTAAGAAAACTAATAATCTAAGAGTAAACAGCTTAAACGACTTATCATTGTGCAGTTTTATTTAATTTGATTTGTTTCTTGTTTGTAAAGATGGAATTTCGTAATTGATTTTCCACTTGGTTCTTAATGTGCTAACGTTCGCACACTTGCCTACTCTCCATAACTATACGCTATTTTAATATTTTCAAAACTTAATTATCAATGAATCGATTAATTTAATTTAATTTCAATTCCCTACGAGTGGCGCCACCTGATAATGAATTTGAGAAAAATGTTGATTTCAAAATTCCCCGTAATATTTATGATATTGAATTATAAATTAAAGACTGAAAAGTAAAAAAAAAA
>BGPR01002271.1:0-18494 GCA_013235015.1 Araneus ventricosus | reverse complement strand
TTTAATTTGATTTGTTTCTTGTTTGTAAAGATGGAATTTCGTAATTGATTTTCCACTTGGTTCTTAATGTGCTAACGTTCGCACACTTGCCTACTCTCCATAACTATACGCTATTTTAATATTTTCAAAACTTAATTATCAATGAATCGATTAATTTAATTTAATTTCAATTCCCTACGAGTGGCGCCACCTGATAATGAATTTGAGAAAAATGTTGATTTCAAAATTCCCCGTAATATTTATGATATTGAATTATAAATTAAAGACTGAAAAGTAAAAAAAAAATACCAAAACGTGTGTGTGTGTGTAATTTCTACCTTCAGTACGCTAATAAAAGTTGGTTTTCAAAAACTGTTTTTATTACATTTATTTTGTGATTGTATTTTGAGTATAATTATCATTTTGAGTCCGAAGAGTTGTGATTCAGTGTCACCAACTCAAGGTTAGGCCTAGATTTCTACCTTCAGTACACTAATAAAAGTTGGTTTTCAAAAACTGCTTTTATTACATTTATTTTGTGATTGTATTTTGAGTATAATGATCATTTTGAGTCCGAAGAGATATTGTGGTTCAGTGTCACCAACTAAAGGTTAGGCCTAAATTTTTTGAAAGCCCCATATACATTCATAACTGAAATATTTATATATTTGTAAATCTGAAGGATGAGGTGCCAGCAAAGATGTTCTCCTTGTTAGTGAACCATTGTTACCCAATTTTTAGATTAATATTTAATTTTCAAATTTGTTTCGAATCAGAGAATCAAATGACATCCTGGTTTGCCTCGGTTATGCTCAGTGACTTTATATTTATTACTTTTTTACTGAAACTGCATAATAAGTAGAAAGAATTTAGTTGAACATTATCGAAGCAATTCTTCAGGGCAATAAATAAAGATTAGAAACTGTTGTTAAAATATGAATAACCACTTGAAATAGAAAATCTGTACAACATGTGATTTCTAATGGCTCAATATTGCAATTAACATGAAGGAAAGCAAAATAAAACAATTAAAAAAAACAGAAATTATATTCATGAATTAGTTATTTCAGTTTTGTTTTGTGTCTGTATGTGTTTCTTTTTCAGATAATCTTGTATGTCAAACAATAGTAGACTCGACTCTGTAAGGAGGCTCCGTCTGTAAACAAATTATTGTTACCAGTATAAGCAATAATGTAAACCAAATCAATGTAACATTTTGTTAACTCGATGTATTTTTTTTTTTTTGTGGAATCAATAAAGATTCTCTACGCACACCCATCCAAACTGCAAACTGGAGATTCTTATCTCTGGAGTCAGGGGTATGTCGTAACTTAAAGTGAAGGGAGTCAGTGGTATGTTGTAGTTTAAAGCAAAGGTAGTCAGGGGTATGTCGTAGCTTAAAGTAAAGGGAGTCAGGTGTGTGCCGTAGCGTAAAGTAAAATTGTATTAAACGTGAAAGACAACATAAGTTTTGTAATTTGAAAGAATTGGAAAAAGAATAGGCATGTAAGTAATTTAAAATTGCAAAAATTACAAAATGCAGTCACGAAATTCAGTTACTATAACAATCAAAATAGTTTTTTGAAGCGCTAGACAGTATTTATTAAACAGGGTGTTGCCGAATTTGACCGACAAATTCTGGAGGCTGATAGTAGGCATCAAGAGGATGAAAAATTACCATAGAACACAGGGTCGCAAACGACGTTTAGTCGGTGAAAATCGCAAAAATAGCAGGGTGTCCGATAATTGTTGGACACTATTCAAAAGTTAATAAAGGAACTAATAATGTTTAAATTACGAATTTCTTTTAAATGAAACGCGTTTTTAAACATTTTTTTTCAGATAGGTAACACGCCATTTTGGTGGTCCATGGGGTCGTAAATTACTGAAAATCAAAAATTAGTTTAGAGCCATAATCCGTAAAAATATTAAAACTGGAAGAAAAATAAAAGCATGAAATTATAAGGAATTTTACTCTCTTTAATTTGTTAATTTACATGTAGTGTGAAAACTGAAGAGTTTTTGAGATATTCAAGAAAAACTAAAAAAGGCACCAGAAAACACAGATTGGATTCTGCTGATCGGTATGCTGCTGATCAGCAGAAGCCAATCTCGTACACCCTGTTATTTTTGCGATTTTCACCGACTAAGCGTCGTTTGCGACCCTATGTTCTATGGTAATTCTTCATCCTCTTGATGCCTACTATTACCCCTCTGAATTTGTCGGAAGAATTCGGCAACACCCTGTATAACTGAAGGGCACGAATATGTGTAATTTAGTAGTTGAGAGCGAACATATGAACCTGGGAAACAGGATATTTAAAAAAATGGTTGAGATACAACCAAGGGTACATTGGACCATATCCCAGCGTTATGAGGAAGCTGGGTGTCAATTAACTGATCGGTTATTTACAGATAACTTTACTTAGTTTTCTGATAAACATCAGATACGGCTTCAATATTTATAACTTGAAATTCGATTCTGTTGAAAACGCAGTATCAGTCTGCGCAACCTTTTTTGTTTTCAACCTTTCTTGGTGACTTGAACTGTTGGCTAATGTTTAGTTGCTGATTTTAAATGAAAGTGGTTGTATCGACAGAATGTTTCCAGGAAATGATGTGGAATCAGACGCTATTGTTTAAACTGCATCAAAATGAATTTTTCAAGTAGAGCTTCCGCAAGGACTGAAATTTTTTAACTTATATGCTTTATGTTTTATAGCGTGAAAGAAATAAAACAAATTTATGAATTTAACTAGCAGATATTATATCAATCCAAATTACAAAGGTATATGCAATAATTAAATAGTTTAATAGTTTTCGTATTATTTTAATCGTTTGGTATTCTGGGAGAAGCGTGAGTGGATAGAGATGAAAATTTCCTTGCACAACCGTGTGAAATCCCGCTGTGAGGTGATACCATCTGATTTAGATGCATCGTTGCTGATCATTTCTAGAAGGCCGGTACGGAAGTTTTTCTTAATTCTTTAGATCATTTTTGGAGATAGCGAATAATCTCCTCAGGATCGACACATCTTTGAAACACTCTTTTTTCTTCTTTTCCCTACAAATGTTAAATGTGGTTCCAACAACCTTGAAGGGAAGACGGAAGAAAAAAAAAGCTTCTTACATCATTTGTGAACTGCATGCTTTAAAGACATGCCGTTCACTAGTGGACATATTTGTATTACTTTTTTTTTCTCTTTTGCTATCTTTGTTAGTTAGTTTTTGTATTTGTACATATTTGCATATTTGTATTTTTTCCCTCTTTTGGTACCTTTGCTAGTTAACACTTCGTATGTAAGATTTAAACTGATAGCTTCAAGTTCTTCCATTCCCCTCCATGAACGGTGCAGCTTATCAGAAGAAAAAGAAAATGTTGTGCAGTGCTAGTTCAGCAACAATTTTGTTGTTGCTTTTTCCAGAATTCGAAATGCTTTAAAAACAATCCCACCCATTTTAATCTTTTTTTAAAATAATTTTTAAATATTTCTTTTCCCTTTTCTCATAGATACTTTTAAAAAAAAGAACCACCCCAGGCTTTCCCATTCCCACTTACATCCATCCCAAACTGATCTGGAGCAATCTACGCTCTCGAACGGGGTTGTGACGTTGCGTAGTAGTAGTAGTAGAGACATTTCGTCTTACTAATGATCTCTGTTTCTTTCTGGAAGTCTGAGGATCCGCTTGAAGAAAGGTTTTCCACATCGCTCTATATTAGAAATAATAGTCATTACATCGTTCTGAAATTTGTCTGAGTGGGCGAGCGAATAGCACAATGCCATTTCCCCCCACTCAAGAGGTTTTTCAAAGTGATTGTTAACAGTAACTAATTTTAATGTTCATGTTATGGAGATAATGATAGCATAAATGATGTTGGCGGGAGAGTGGAACCCAAAAATCACTAGGAATACTTGCCGCAATAAGAATGATGAAGTGGATTACTGAGACACATATTGGTGAGAGGTCGTAAGCCCAAAGGGTAACAATGGAGAAAGGCGTGTTGATACGAGAAATACAACAAACTGGTTTTTCATAGGTCTTACAGCTTCTTTATGACCGGCGTTACTGTACAGATAAAATACAATTCTTCTTACAAACAAATATAATTCTTCTTACGCAAAGCTCGCATTGAAGCAAGAAATGAGAATGGTTGAATCTTAGAGACCCAACACTTAATTTGAAATGTGAGTAAATCGTACCAACATGGTGAGGTATACGGGAAACATCCCTGATTTTGAAAAATTATAGACATTTGATTACCTAAACCAGGGGTTCCCAACTTGTGGTACGCGTACTCCTGGGGGTACGCGAAGAACCAGTTGGTGGTGCGCTTAATCAAAGTTGGTAATGGCGGAAACAAGAAAACATAAGGAATTAAAAAAGTTACAGAATTTTATGTCCCCAAGTTAATACTTGCTATTTGATAACTATATCCACTTGATTATTACGAAGAGTAATTTTTGTCGTTATTACGGTACTGATTTCATTAGTTTTAGCGTTGAACTAATACTATTGCACGTATAAAAATGCAATAAAATATAAAATGAAAAATAAATACAGCAAATGTTATAAATTCGAGTCATTTGACTCTTAAGCTAACATAAGCCCTGTAATATTATTGCATAGGCGGATAGTTGGTGATGTTGGGGGAGGGTTGACAGCAGGGGGTATTCGAGAATATAAAGATCAATCAAGGGTACGCGAAGGAATGAAGTTTGGGAATCCCTGATCTAAACGATACTCTCCGAGATCAATGCTATGCCACCAAGCAAATTATGCAAAACTTTAATGAACGATGTAGTACTTAAATATATGAACACCGTTGCATGCTGTATATCATATACAGATACAATACGGAAAGAATATTAAACAGTAGATGACAGGATTTGATTAAGTTTGTTAATTCTTTTAATAAAAAATACCATAAAAGAGCTTAAAATCCTCGAGTAGATGGTTTATTTTAAATAAAGTTAAGTAAATCCGATTACCGAGACCTGCTGTTTCTCATTCCATTTCTAATCTCGACGTTTCTCTTCATTTCAAGGCAGCGACTGAATTATGCGTGATGTTTAAAAGCAGAGACGGATCCCCATCTGGTCGAGAGGGATTCTTGCAAACCTGGATGACCTTTGGGTGTCACGAGAAAGAAAAATCCCTTTGTTTACTCCTCCCCTCCTTCACACACCCCCCCACCCCCGCGAGAGATTTAAATATTCTCCCGAAAATTAAAGCGCACCCTCTCGACTCGAATGAAACAGTGAAAAAAGAAGTCGACAGGATCTTGTGCTGCAGCAGCAGCATAAAAGGGGGGCAGAAGAGAAACCCGAGTTGTGAAATTTAATTCCCATCCTCTTCGATATGCAAAGTAAGCCACTCCTCCACTCCTAGAAGTATTCCCCAATCTCTCACACACACTCTTATAACCTCTTTCTTTTCAGCCCGTCTTCCACTCTTTTTTCCTTCCTCTTTATTTATTTATCTATCACTCTCTGCTGCTTCGGCACTCTCTCTTCTGCGAGATAGACGGAAGAGCGAGTAAAAGAAAGAATCAAAGAACGGAATCTAATGAAGGATTCGCAGCTTTCAGAATTAGGACGCATTTGTGCAAAAGCCTTCTCTTGCCGAATTGGGAGCCAACCGCTCCTCCGCTCCGCCACGGCCCCCCCCTCGAATCGACCATGCCACGGATGTAAATGAAGCTGGCTGTTGGCCCGAGCCCACCGTAGCACCACTCAATTCCAGGTACTTAACGACGTTCCCTTCGCAGAAATGGGGGGTCGGAAAAGCGGGGGTTTCGAAAAGGAAGGGGGGGGATAGTAATTGAATGAGTGCGAGTCGGGGCTTTGGGCCGGGATTACCGATGATGAAATCAACGCCTCGCCCGCTATCCAGTTAACGTAATTAATTTTCGATTGCTCCTGGCTTTCCATCCGCGCTCCTTACTAAAGGGGGGGGGCGTGCATAAAAGGATGCAGCCAGGGCTGGTTCGCGGGCCGCCCCAATCTATTATCTTATCTTGCATCAAGCGGATAATATTAGGACGGGATCCCTAATGTTAACTGGGGGCGAACACATGGAGGCTGTGAGCGGAAACGCACAGTGGAACGGAGTTGATAAGATTTTGGAACCATTTTAGGTTGGCTTGTAAGAGGCCACATAGATACCAAATTTGCAGAGGAGGAATCGGAATATTTGATTGATGAATAGTTTTACAAGCTACTGCACGTTTCATTTATTGCACAACCAGATTTTTGAAATGGCAGTGGAACGCAATTGATGAGATTTTGGGACTATTTTAGGCTGGCTTGTAAGAGGCTATGGATGGATACCAAATATATGGATACCAAATTTGCAGAGGAGGAATCGGAATTTTTGATTGATGAATAGTTTTATAAGCTACTACATATTCCATTTATTATTTAACCTAATTTTTGAAATGACAATGTTATGTTCTTGTCAGCTTTCGCATCATTTGGTAAGTTTTCTGTCAGAAATACAGACAAGTGAAATTTTTTTGAAAAAACTTTGGATTGGAATAAACTTATCTTCACGTAGTGCACGTAAAATGCGCCGCGATCTTTTACTTTTGAAAATAACTGCGCATCTTGCCAAGGAAGAAGAGCGTGATGTCTCAACAGAGTGCAAGACAATACATAGCTTGATGGTTATTAAAATGCGCAACGTTTGTCATGTGGCTGCAACGTCACTTGAATCGAGACCATTGTCTTTTTTTTTGGGGGGGGGGTATTTTTGACACGCACTAAATGTGTTATTTCAATAAATTTCTTTTTTGTAACCGGACGTGATGAATGTAAAATCATTGAAAAAGAATCTTGATACCAATACGATGAACACAAGTCCCAAAAGCATCGAAATACCCAATTATAAAACATCTGAGAATTGAATATGTTACAGTAACGTGAAACTCGTTAGTTAATCATTGCGTGCTTTCGATCATTTTGCTAATGCAATGCTTAATCAAAAGTATGCGGCAGGCTTTCGTCAGCAAAGTGGTTACAACATTCGTAATATGATTGTTTATTGATTTATTTCTTGGCAAATTTTACATAAGCAGAACTCATATATTTCCCTCACTTTTTCGTTCTTCTTAAGTAATTCTCTCATTGAAATATTCATCCTTATAAGTGGTTGCAATGCCTTCGTCCTTTGATCAGATTAGTTATTCGTCTGTTACTTATCCATTTAAGACCGAAATTTAAAGAAAGATTGCCAATAACATTCACTAACAAGTGGTCTAATCGACCTGGAGGCACCAGGAACATTTACTGTATGGCAACACGATCCCCTGGTCTTCACGCCCCCAAGCGCAAGCAGTGGCGTAGCGAAGGGGTAGACAAGTCTTAGGGGGCGCCATGGGAACAAAGCATTATTACATTTATGACACTTTTAAAAGTCAAATATGATGAGCAGGGAGAATAATACTATACTCTTGACGCCATTTGCAATTGCTATACCACTGATGACAGTGCCATGAAACATCATAATATACCCCTGACACTACTTCCCGTCACTACGCCATTGAGCGTTAGTAAAATTATTGAGTACATTTTTAGATAGATGATTTTTAATTAATTTAGAATCAATGTCGATTAAACGAAACGTCCGATAATTGGGGTCTTATTGACATACTTTTAATACTAGACTTCTTAGAATTATAAGTAAGTGTAGATCTTAACACCAAATGTAACCGAGAATCAATGAATTTTTAGGATGTCGAAAACGCATGCATAGGGTGTTTATCAGATTCTTTTGTGTTATGGTTCAGCTCTAATTGATATTTCCTTAAAAAATACATTAACATCATACAAGAACAAAACCTAGTAGCCTATATTTATCATTTTCTCATCGTCTTTTAAGTGAGTTCTCAACGAAACGTCTGATTATGCCTCTATTTTAAAAATTAAATTTAAAAGAACGGATTTATTTTGGATGAAAGTTATTAAAAATCATTTATCTTTGTCTTACGGGAGGGAAGTCTGAAATTATTTTCCTATTAAGGAGAGTCTGGCGGAGTTAAAGGAAATTGCTTTCTCCAGTTTCAAATCATTGGGAGATAAAATCTGTGATCCCTTTCGGCCGTACATCGGGCTATCAGTGTTCATCTTCCCTTATTAGTAATAATTCTAATCATCAGACATATGGTACTCAGACATAGGGCAAGCATAGGACATAGGGTCATCAGACATAGGGCAATCATAAGTTATAGGGCCATCAGACATCGGGCAATCCTAAGACATATGGTCATCAGACATCGGATAATCATAGGACATATGGTCATCAGACATCGAGAAATCACAGGACTTAGGGTCATCAAACATAGGGAAATCATAGGACATAGGGTCATCAGACATAGGGTAATAGTACAAGGAAGTAAAACTGTGTACTTAGTGATCAGATGGCAAATAGCAAATATGTAAATGACAAAAAGTAAAAATGTATATAAATATCAAAAAGGTTTGATCATTTTTTAAAACTTTTTTCTCATGCACCTAATAAAAATAGCTTCTTGACCCACTTTGAGTGAGATGACATCTAATTATTATATTCCTGGTAACGCTTTCAATTCTTTCCCCTCTCTCTCTCTCTCTTACACTTAGAATAAAACATCCGCGAATTCTAGTGACTAATATCATTAAAAGGCATTAACCCTTTCAAGTTCATTATATGTTTCGTTTTGAAAATTACTAAATTTATTTCAAAAATGAGTATCAGTCATGTAGCTGGTCATAAATATGTAAAGGGGAAAAAAAATATATCATTTTTTATTCTCAAGAAATTTGTGGTTTCACAGTGAAACCAATGAACGCTAACGGGCTATTTTTTCTCTGAATAAGTAATCATCGAAATGCAACTTAAATTATGTATTTAATTTATAAATATGCGTGAGTATTCAGGATATTTAACCTTCATAAAATTCAATATTACTTTCGAAGATTAAATTTTTTTAAAAATGAATTTGTGCAGGAACCCCTCATCATTTTGTTTGTCTTAGAGATCAAAAGAAATTTAGCTCTTGCAATTCCGATATCTTTGTGAATACTAATGGTTTTGAACTGGAATTTTTATATAAGTTGGCCTATATATCTGGCTTTTAAGTTATGAAAGAAAAATTACGCTACGTTTCGCCCATGCGCAGTAAAAAGAAGGTCAATGTGTGGTTTCAGTGCGAAACCAACGAACGCGAAAGGATTAACAAACGTCTGTTAAATAAAACTTAGCTTTCTTTATTTGTCTGCTAAAGACAAAACGGTTCAGTCTGTGTTCTTTGAAATCCTTATTTGCAAGCGCTTTTCTAACCACTACTATAAGAAAACGAGTCTCTTTTATCATCTGTAAATGTTCCTTTTCCTTCAGTTACGGCTGTTAGCAGGGAAACCTACGAAACCAGATCTCTGCGAAAGGTATTACAGTGAAATCTCTCTATAAGGAAATCGCTTGGTTCCAGTTGAAAAATTCGCTATAGAGAAAATTTCGTTATACGGAGATTATAGATTTTTGCAGTTATTTAAGTAAATGTTACAAACCTTTTAGTACGTGCTATAAGTTCAAAAATATTTAATTATGACTTTCAATTAAAAATGAAGTAATATTTATTATAAATTTGTTAAAATTATACTAATTTTTATTGTATAAACAAAATGCTCAAAAGTAAAGACAATTCACCAATTTAGAGAATAACATGTACTAGTAAGGATAAACATAAAATGCGTATTGTCACATCCATTTGCTGTTTCCACCTTGATTCTTGGCGACCTGTAGAAATGTTGTTCCTCTTGTAGAAAAGTGTCCCAGGTCCCCACAACTGCATTACAATTTCTTCACATAGCACTTATTGTTATGTGTTATCGCTGGAATGAACAATGCGAGTAGTTCCAGAAACAGGGTAATGTGAGCGATTTGTGCACAGAAATTAGCAACTTCTTTCAAAAAAATCGAAAAGATAAAGGTCTGAAAAACTTCTCATTATAGGGAGACAAACCAATTTCAAGAGTATGGAGAATACTTTTAATGTTAACATTCCGATTAAAAAAAATTTCTGTTACAGGGAGAAATTGGGAGATTCTACTGTTTTAAGAAAATTAGATATCACTGGATCACGGCAATTTTTTCCGCCTCAAGATCATAAAGGAATTCACGAAAACACGAGCATGCCGCATCGCGTTGTTATAACTTGATGAATCTGCGCATGTCGTATAAGCAAAAAATTTCTGCTGCATTTTTGGTAACCACAGACATTGCACTGCCATCATTCCTCCGCTCTGCCAATTGTGTCATTTACGAATTAACATTTTAATACTAGAAATCTTAAATTAACTTAATTTAGTTATATAAACGTTAGTTTTCAATCTACACGAGAGTTATTTTTCGAGGAACCTCGTAATTTTGAACCGCATCCGATGAGGTTATTTTATAAGGTACTCCCTTCTCTACAATACATCAATGGCAAGATAACCAACCCTGACGATTTCAACATTCATTGGACTGCGTATATGGTGGATTGTTTGGTGGAATCTGACCTCTAACCCGCGATCGACTGGATTCGAAAACAACACGTTTAATTGTTCGACAGCGTGATATATGCGGTAACTGATAATTTATCAAAAAATTAAGTACAATACTTGTGGTATAAAAAGGGAATTTAAAAACCTCGAAAGGTGTATGAAGGAAAAGTAAATCTCTTTAGAAGAATATTATATTTTTACTATGACGTATTTTCTGTTTGTTTACAAACCTGTAATACGTATTTCTCCGGTGTGATGCTAAGTCAATGCATCTCGAAAACAACATCGTCAATTATGGACTGACAGCGTGATATATGCACTCAATTTTGTTTCAAAATTAAAATACATTTGTATAAAAAGGAATTTAAAACGAAAGGTATGAAGGAAAAGTAAATCTTTAGAAGAATTATATTTTACTATGGACGAGTTTTCTGGTTTGTTTACAAACCTGTAATACGTATTTCTCCAGGATGCTAAGTCAATGGCATCTTCGAAAACAACACATGACTGTTCGACAAAGTGATATAAACACTGATAATTTTGTTTCAAAAAAATTAAGTCGAAATTAAGCATATTTTGTATAAAAAGAACTTAAAAGATGTAAACTGAAAGGTACAAGGAAAAAGTAAATTTTAGAAGCTAATATTTTTTTTTTAATGTGGACGTATTTGGTTTGTTTGGTTACGCCTGTAATACATATTTCCGGTTCATAAGTCAATGGATCGATTCAAAGCGGAAGTCTAACATAAGCAGATACTGTTCAGCAACTACCACTTTTGAATGATTCTACACCGCAGCCAAATGAATAATATGAGTGGCTTCCGAGTTCTTTTGTTGGGATCACGTTTTGCAAACAAACATCTCCCCCCCCCTTCCATTCTTCATACTCTTCCATTTTGACATTTAGAAAATAACTCAGCCCGGCGCATGCCCAAAAGTGGATACTCGAACTTGCTGCTAAGGCCACAAAGCCAAGGTTTTTACTGTAAACAAACGAGAAAACTCGTCCATAAATGTATCATGTACCCGATAAATATTTTACCTGGTTTTGTATCAACTTTCTGGAAGTCATCACATCAACGAACCGTTTAGCTGTTGCTAAACGAGCCTTATATAACACAAAAAAACTTTACTCTGATCTTGAAGGCCGGTAGAAGAGTTCTTCTGAAATCCAAGAAGTCAAATGGGTTGCCGAAATTCGGTTGAATGAGCAAAATGGTAAAGTATTTCAGGTATTCCGTTGCAATGTTGCGATTTATTTAAACTATTATTATTATATAGTGTCCAATATTCTATTTGTGGTCCAATAAGCAATTATTAAATTGTTAGATAGATATAGTTCACTGCTTTAACAAATTATATTTCATGCTTTTTCAGTTTACTAAAGATATTGAATGCGAATTCTACCCTTAGCATGGTCCCCGGTCCTATTATTATATTAATAAAATATTTTTTCATTATGAAATTGTAAAAGTTCATCTTCTTTCTGAGAGACTAAAACTGCCATGGAGCTTTGAATTTCATACTTAAACTGATCAGCAGCCTTCGACGAGTAAAGTTACGACCGATTGGTGCATGGTCTCGAGGCGGCTATTAAAATGGAAAAGTGTCTAAAGCGATATTCAAAGCTCACAACCTGGACTAGTTTTAGTCGGTATGAGTGGTAACTTTTTTTTTTTTGTTTAAAATGTTAATGTGCGAAAAATATTTTACTAAATGGTGACCGATAGGACTGGGGACCGTATAAAAATGAGAATTGTAACATTTTCTCTAGAAATATCTTTAGTGACTCAAAAAACATGAAATGTAATTCTTCCCTTCATTTAAAGCAATTTTCTCCAGTTGGAACTATATACTATCTCTAAAGTTAGTTTAGAATTAGTTATTGGAACATGACAAGTGTGGACACTATTCCAAATAATGCAGTACATTATAGTAATCAATCTTCTTCTTCATCACAATTATTTTTTTGTTTTTATGGTTACCGAATAAGGTGTACTTTGAGCTTACATTTGTTACTTTTCGTGACAAACAATTCTCAGGCAATTGAAACAGCTTATTTTTTAAGATTAATCGCATCCCAGCAAACTTAAAAAATGAAAATCGCAGTGCTGTTTAACCCAACTAACGCCCAGCGTCCTATTTATAGACAAGTTACATTAATTTCCGTGGTTAAATGGAATGCATTTTCATTGTTCCCCTTTTTTATTTATTTATTTATTTATTGATTTGTCTAACAAGTTAATGCGTATTCCCAAACTCCCAAAATAATGTTCAACAGGCATATAATAATTAACTGGAATTAAAGTCAGTATTGTCTTTTGAAATTTTTTTGATTTTTCATCATTTTGAGGTAACAAGAAATTCTTAGTAATCTTTATTTTCGATATTTTACTATATTTTAAAAATCTTTTAATATATATTTTTAAAATTAATGATTTTTTCCTGATTTTTGATATTTTTCTAAAAAATAAAGCAAAATGAAAATATTTTGGAATTAATTTTATTTTTTACAAGTTATTTAAAATTTGTAATTTTAAATATAATATAATAAAGTTAATTGAAATTCATCCTCCTTAAACTAAGTTTAGCGCTGACAAGTTAAACTGATGTTTGTATTTTAAAATTGAAAAAAAAAAGAATGAAAAATTATTTAAAAGAACAAATAGATAGTGGATTTTTTTTTTATATGATGCACTTTTTTCGAAAATTTCAGGAGGGTTGTTATTGATTCATTTACATTCAATCTTGGCTTTCTTCTAGAAAGTAACTGAATTCTTGAACAGAATCAATTATAAAATCTGATGATAAAGTTATTAAATAATAGCAACTTAACTTAACAGAACAATTAATGTCTTAGAGTTACTATGTATTCTAATATAATCTGAATTTGAATACAAAATATTTTTATAATTCTAGAAGGAATTAATCTAGAGGACAATTCCTTAAAATACAATAAATCGGTATAACCCATATTTTGTAATTCAAATGTGCGGATTTCAGTTCAACATTCTTGCAGAAGCTACTATCATCACAATTTTCATGATTAAAAATTTAAGCTGGCTTTGTTGAAACTGTCTTTTTACCAACATACACCCACACAAAATATCTTAAATAATTGAGTTTTAATTTTCCAAGAATTAAACCATATGAAGAAATAATCCTAAGTTGGCTATGTAAGAAATGAAACTTACCCATGTAATACAATATGATTAATTCACTTGCTAACACCATCCATCAGAATAATGTCTTTTAAGTGAAAAGAAACATCCTAAATAAGTTTTCACACATTGAAGTAAAATCAGAAAATAAGGTTATATTTACGACAAAGTATATTTGAAATTATCCTCCTTAACATTACATTTTAACTTGTAAAGTCATTCATAAAATGCATTGCAGTTAATTTTTGTTCATGTTTATTTCTTTATCTTGATATAACATTATATAATATTAATATTGACTAATTACCGACTAATATTTTTTTTAAAATGCACGATTGCTAAGTACAATTATGAGCGCTTCTTCATTGTATTAATTTTTATTCGAAATCTGAAATACTTATTTCACAGAAAAACGAAGAGCTTCATATAAAAAAAAAATTATATATGAATAAAAATCCTTTTGCAATAGGACTAAATTAAAATATTTGTTGCATAAATATTATATTGTAGCCCTTTTAAATTAATCTGAAATGTATAGCAAAGGCTTACTCATGATAAAAAATCATACATTAGTAAATGAATGTAAGACATATAAATGTCATAATTTTCAAAAATATTATTCATATGCTCAATTGTAAATTCAGAGCAAAAAATTCAAACAAATTATCTTCATTATAAGATATTAATACCCAATTACAAAAAATAATCTCCAATTATAAAAAAAATAATGCTCAATTAATCCCTTCGGTCCTGGATTATGCACAGGATAGATAAAAAAATCAAATAGTTGTTAAATATGCTATATTATTTACAAGTAACTTAAATAAGAAATATTATAATTTTTTCAATTAGCAAATTAATTAAAAATGTTCTAATAATAAGACACCAGGCTATAATTTTTAAAAAATTAAATGCCCAATTAATTCAACAAATGAAATACTGCTTAGTAAAGATGTTTCACCTTTTTAAGTAGACATCAAACTGATTGCGTACTTTTCTAACTTTTCTTATTTGAAAATACAAACTATTTATGTTCATGAGTTAATTTTGAGTTACACTATTAAGTTTTTAAATATTCCACTTTTTTCCATGGTATGTAATATTACGCAAGGAAATATAAATTCAGCATTGCTTTATGTGAGTTCCTGAAATATAAAAAATTTTTGGGAAACATTTTTTTTTTTAATAAATTGCTTGCCTTAAATATGCTAGAATTTCAATTCACAAATTTTAGTTTCACTAATTCAATACTGCGTATGATACCAAAGTCACAAACTGGAAGCTTATTGATAGATTTTGAATCCAATTAAACGTGTTATATCATAAAGAAATACGCAGGTTAAAAGACAATTTATTATTTTGTTAAAAAAAATTATAAAAAAATAATAATTGAAACACGCAATTCAAGTATTAATTTGTCAACATACAATCTTCAGCGTTTAAAAATATTTAAATATAAACCACTATAATTTTTTTTAAATTATTTAATTAACCGAGTCGTCTCTTAAATCAAGACACGTAGAAAATATTTCAATGATAAGCTACAGAATTATGTTTACAAAGTACGCAACTAAAAATAAGTTTGGATGTTTTTGTTGCGTATTCATATAAAACAAAACTTAACATCTAATTACCTACGAATAAAATTATAAGAATTTTAGAGCACAGGACATTTATACTGTCATATTCAAATTTTCCAGCGGTTATTATTATATTGCAGCGATAAGCTACAGAATTAAGTTCTCAAAAAACGCAACTAAAAATAAGTGATTATATATGACTATTAAAGTGATAATTTAATAGTTTCAACTTAACATCTAATTACCTACGAATAAGATTGTAAGACTTTTAGAGCACAAGACATTTATACTGTCATAATCACATTTTCCAGTGGGTCAAGGGAGAGTTGAGGAATTTAGATTGTCGCGGTATCATAACTTCAATTTTATTAAATATTTCGGCCTCAGATAGGCAGCTTATTTTGCAACGATGTAAATGTGGTTCATGGAATCATTTTCTAGAGAAAGATCTACGAAGTTGCAGTCAGAGAACAAGGGCTTGCATTTAGATATCATTAATTGAATATTTTGACAGAAAACTAAAAGCCCTTACTTTGTTTTAAAGTAAACATCAACGAATGTTATTATATCCTCAGGAAGGAAATTTGATTGGCTTCCATTTACTATAATAATTTTATTAAATTTACAGTTTAAAGATAAGTTTAAGGGAATGTTTTTGTTGCTTTTGCCTAAAAGTTGTTTGAATTGGACCCACAAACAGTTGCATAAATTGGACTGTTTAAATCAATGGCACTATTATTTTGAACTAAAGAAATAGCCCAGAAAATAATTATAACTACTCGTTATCCTCATAAATTGAAAGTGGAAAAAGCAAAGAAACAATAAAAAGGGCATTCAAAACATCAAATATTGGTTCAAAGAGTACAAAATCTAAGGTTGCATAGTTTTGCATCATACGTTAGGAAACAAACGAAGAATACATGATATAGTTCATAAAATTTCATACTTGGGTTCATGCATTGAGCTCTGGTGTGAATTTGAGAATCAAAAATTACTTTTGCTTTAATTGTGTCATAAGAAATTTGCAGTCCAATTTGGGAAACCAGTTTCCCTGGACCGTTGACACATTTTTTTACATTATCCTTTGTCTACTTTAAAATTTATCTCTTAAAAAGTTAATTACATTTTTTCGAAGATAAATGAGTTACAAAAAATTCTGCTCCTTTTTTTTATATATAAAGACAGCTCCCCTATCATTGTACATTATAAAGTATTCAGATGGTAGAAATTCGACAACTTCCCTATAACTTAATAACTTCTACGTAATATCTTTAATATGCCTAGTTTGTGTTCCAGACGAGATGTTTCTTGCGTCCTCTTCTTTTATGAAGTTATTAATGGTTCAATCGATTGTAATGATCTACTGAGCTCTCTAGCTTTCGCTGTAACCGCAAGACTTTTAAGGAACCAAAGTTCCTTTTCAAATGTATATTCAAAATTTAATTATATTAACAGGTTCTCGTTATATAGGTTTTATAAAATTTTTAACAAGTTCTCTGATAAACTTGAGATTTTTAATATGTCTCTTGGTGCTTTTAAATCGAAATGCTAGCAGCTTTTAAATACATGATGTGTTTTATTTTGCCTTTTTACAACGTTTTAGATTTTTATGCGTTTTGATTTTCCGTGCTCTTATGCAATCGACTATTTTTTTTAATGTTTTTTTATAGGTTTTAATTTTTGTACTCTGTTTTTGGAACCGTGTTGCAATTTATTTTTATCTTAAGTGTTGTAATTTATTTCTATCTGAAGTGTGTATTTACGACTTTAAACTTTTAAACACCTGGTGTGTTTTTAGAGGATTCGGTGCTTGCATGTTTTGACTTTTTAACCTTGCCTTTTGGAAATGGTCTTTTAATTTGTTAAAAAAAAAAAAAAAAAAAAAAACGACTTAGAAACAGAGTGTGTTTTAATGTTTTTGTGATTATGTGTTTTCGTTTTTAATTATATACGCGTTTACAAAATTTTTATGATTTTGTGTATTCTCTGCGTTCAACTTTTTATTTTCTAGCGCATTTTTTTCTTTTCTTTTTGGTTTACCCGTTGTGGCTTTTGTTCTTTGTGTGTTTGCTGTTTATAGCACTTTGTAAATGGAGTTTCCTCTGTAGTGTGCTTTTCTTTAAATAAATTAATTAATAAATTAACTAATTCATGCTTTCAATTTGCAGAAGATTCTGGGTGATTTTAATTACTCTCATTAATTTGTCGAATTTAATGTAACACACTAGGAAGAAAAAAAATAGAAAGAAAGTCTTTTGATTAAAAGTATTAAACCTCATCATTTCACGAAAAGTTGTAAAAAGCGGACGAATACCAATCGAACGTCCATTCACTGTCTTCTTTCGAGATGAAGCTGCCAATCGTCTGGCTCAGCGCCAAACAAGGTAACCGCAAATATTTTCCTCGCCAATCTGAGGAAAAATGCACGTTTGGAATAGTGAAGAAACACGGTTCCAACTGTTCGTCTATCTTCTATGAAAGTTAGGTCGAGATACTTTTTCCTTCACCGTACCCTGAACCGAGAAGTATGGTTTCATGATAGCCAATCATACATCAGCAAATGAAGGTAATAAATATAACTGTTATAGTTTTCAATAATATTATTCATGTATGTTCTATTATAATTCAGAGCTAAAAATTCAAGCATCTGCTCTTCATTACAAAATATGTCATTCCAATCATGTATCGGTAAGTTCTATTGACATTAATTGGAATAATTTAATGAATTCTAATGTGACCTTGAGAATTCCTCAAAAGAGCCACATCTCCAGATTCTTGACGAATAAATGTTTTTAGGTAAGTGTACTGCATTGTATGATTACATTAAATGCAGAAAGCCACAGACGCTTTCCGTGTTAATTACCAAATTTGAACCATATTTTGCTTATTATGGCAAAATTGTTTGAGAATGATTAAAAATCATTCGCAAAATTCCTAATATTTGCCGGTTCTCCATATCTGAAATCTTTTTTAATTAACATGTAGAAGCATTTTATTTAATGCAGAAAGATATCAATTAGTATGACATTTCCCTTTCTATATTCCAAAATAAAGTAGTTTTTTTTTTGGTAGTAAAGTAGCTTTTTAGTAGTAAAGTAGTTTAGAGGCATTATATTTAATGCAGAAATATATCAATTAGTTTGTCATTTCCCTTTCTATATTCCGAAATAAAGTAGATTTTTTTAAAATTTTTGGAATAACAACCATTAAAAGCCTTCTGTATGATATTTTTTCAGATTGTTTTTTAT
>BGPR01002270.1:164138-185560 GCA_013235015.1 Araneus ventricosus | reverse complement strand
GGACACCCTGTATATATAATAACGGCGGGAATTATGTATAATAACCGATTATCCACATTGACCATAATATATATACTAAACTATTATTACTTGAGTATATTTGCAGTGGAGCCAAAACGCCGTTCAGGCATTGCTTAGTATTATTTTCTTTACAAGAAATAATTAAGAAACCAGCGGGAGTGGTCTCCGCTACTTCCTTGTTCTTCGTCATCTAGCTGCATACAAACTGCGGACCTTTGGCAAGGCCAGTACCGTCACAAGTGCTCAGACTTCTATTGCCCTCGGAATCGGAAAGCATGACAACACAAGCGGGCATACACTCTGCCTTCGACTTGTGGGCGCTTTGTAATGTAAAACGAAGAAAACCGGGTAAGCATTTTGGAAGCCTTTCTTTCGACCGATTGGGTCCAAAATTTGATACAGACATACGATTTTTCATTTATCTTAGTCGTTGCATATTAAAGTATACACACGAATATAGAGACCAACAGACCATCGAGGGATTTGATCCAAAATTTGGTATAGATCTAGAATTCTGGTGATAAAATTGCGTTTCAAATTTCGTACTTCTAGCTATTTAGTTAGACTTTTCGCAGACGGATTTCGTCTAAAATTTGATAGAAGTCTACAAAATTGATATAAAGACCGCATACCAAATTTCATCCATCTAGTTTATTGTGTTACTATAGAGAGCAAAAAACATAATTCCAAAAATGTGTTCTTCAGACTCGGGTAGTCCATAGAGAGCGAAAAACATAATTCCAAAAATGTGATCTTCAGACTCGGGTAGTCCATAGAGAGCGAAAAACATAATTCTAAAAATGTGTTCCTCAGACTCGGGCAGTCCATAGAGAGAGAAAAACATAATTCCGAAAATGTGTTCTTTAGACTCGGGTAGTCTAATATGTGGGGATTCAGGAAAATCTTGAGGTCGAATTTTTTTGACGATCACAATATTTTCTCTTTGTGCACAGTGAAACCTCTCTACAGCGGCCACCCACCGTTCCAAGGGAAAATGGCCGCTTTAAAGGGGTTCCATGTTTGGAAGAACAAAATGCGTATTTATACAAGCTCTAATTCGTTATTTCTGATAAAACGGATTTTAACTTTATCGATACGGGACCGTCCCTTCAAGCAAAAGACGATAGCCGTTCGAAACGTCCGAATGTCACTCTGAAATTTCCACCCCCTTTCGTTATGTGTGATTGATTTCACACCAGCGGCGCGTGCTTTCTTCGTTAGAGTGGCTCGCCCAGATGTGTTTGGGGAAGAGGAGAGTTTTCTTACAATTCGGACAAGGCCAGCTGTCGATGTGGTTTTTGAGGGGGAAAGTGAATTTCCCTTATCTTCGATAGAGGAAGATGAAAACCAGATATATACAACTGTATCCAGGTCGTGGGGTGTAAGTGTGCTGTATCAACTTTGCAGCAAACTTGTTTTGCAAGTGGGTTGGTCGATTATACTTTGTAGGAAGTTTGCTGCAAAGTTGCTGCATCAAGTTTGCCATGACAAGCTAATATCAAGAAAAATCACACTTGCTGCAAGTGTGCATGCTATCTAAGTAGCGACTAAAATTCGGACACAAATGAGTATATTATCCATCCATTCAAATCCCTAATCTTATATTACTATGAAAAATAAAGTTTTATATAATTAAATAAGCACAGAGTTGGAAAAAATGGGATGGCGTATAAAGTGCACCAACCTGATTTGAGTGTTCTAAAAAGTTACCTGTCCACAAAAGGTTAATAATTTAATACTGAAACAACTATTTTATTTAAAGATATATAAATGAGATAATGGCATAATAAATTCAGTGAAACCTATCTATAACTAGACCTGCCTATAACGATATTTTTAGATGAGTGCAGAATTCTGAGTCAGGTGAAAATGTATATCCTAGTTCGTGGCAGAGCCTTTACGGAGTGTCTTATACCCGACTTTTCCTGTCATAACCCAGCCATCTTACCTCAGAAATTTCAGTACTCTGCAATATGTGATAATGCTGCTAGAACCACAGTTCCACTTTCATTTGGGTGCACCATATGCATACATATGGCGCCTATAAAGACAGGGGACTATATTTTTTAAAAAAAATTACAAGGACAGCAAATCGGAAATTAATCCAATAGCCTGACAGGGACAAATTACCAAATAGGTAATGTAGGCAGCCTTATGGGCCCCACAACTTTTTGGGGTCCCGATGTTATTATTTTTTAAAAATTGTTTTTATGGCTTTCATTTGATTTATAAGAGCCTGTGTACTCGGATTTACTGAAATTAAAATCAAGTATCGTTTAAATTTCAGATCATTCTTTTCTTGGGATATTTTTCAAGTTTTCAAATTCGTTAGCAGATCAATGTGTCACAAGTCAACAGTCCAGGCAAACTTTGTATTAGAAATAATATTAAGTTTTGTAGTTTTTTAACCATTTTATTTAAAAGTTTTACCAATTTTTTTGAAGATTACCCATAAAAAATGTTTTGTTATTTCAGCTTGTCATAATATTTGTTACTCAAAAACTGCTTATATAGAGATTAAATCAAAATCAATAAAAAATATCTGGTTTTGGAAGTTGGAGTGGCAGGTATCGAAACTTGCATTGCCTATAGGCCCCTACATTGCTTAATTCGGCTATCATACACTTCTCAAATCATTAGGCAATTCATACCGTAATCATAATCTACTAAAGCCATGATTATTTTACCCCATTAGTAAACAAAGCAAGGTACTTAAATATTTGAAACATAATACACTATAACAGCGATGGCGAATCTTTTTGAGAAGAGGGTCAAATTTTCTTCATTATTTTTTATTAACAGCCCATGGGTCACTGAGTCATTGGCATAATTTGAATCATTAGGCAATCCATAACGTAATGATAATATACTAAAGCCATATTCATGTTACCCCATTTGTAAGCAAAGCAAGATACTTAAATATTTGAAACATAATACTCTATAACAGCGACGGCGAATCTTTTTAAGAGGGTCAAATTTTCTTCATTATTTTTTTATTAACAGCCCATGGGTCACTAAGTCATTGGCATCATTTGGAAATTTTTTAACAGATAAAGTTGACAGTTGTCCTTTTTTTATTTTATTATCACTTTTAAAATCCTCTAAAAAATACTTACGTTTACTTTTTTGTTTCATAACATTAGATATTTATACTTTAATTTTTAATATTTTCGATTGTCTGTTCTCTCTTCTATGAATAAAAAATAAGTATATAAGAATCAAGGCGTGGATCATTTTAAAAGCCTTTCTGGGCCAGTAAAAAAAAAAAAAATGCTACAGCTTACATGATAGTGTAATATTCGTAGCGAATAAAAAAAATATATATTTGTGGAATTATTAAAACGTTTAAAAAAAGAAATTAATAAGAAAAAAATCATTTGGTTATAAAAGCAATTAATTAAAAAATTCGTTTGGCATTAATTCTTTTCTAAAGGTTATAAAAATAGTGTGACAACGATATATTTGTCTTCTTCTAACGTTGCCTAGCAACAGAGAATAATAAGAGGATTGAACATGAAATTTGATGTAAGTGAGTGATGTAACATTTGTGATTTGAGTGCATGTGTTCGTTTTACATGTTTGTGCTGTGGAAGATGACCAGTAAATATATTATTTTTGATAAAGAAGGCTCCATGATTCTTCATGCTATTCTGAAATACATCACAACAGATAAGTTTTAGGAAACTGATAAACAAGTTTACTGTAACTTCTTAAAATCGTACAATAAAAAAATATACATATACATAATGAATTCAAACACTGATTAAAACATGAATACTTATATTACATATATTAAAAATATATTCAAACATTAAAGAAACATTCAGATGTGTAGTGTATATACACATTAAAGGAAAAAAAAGAAAGCAAACATTATTCATATTTTAGGGTAACACATCATTTGTCCAACACGTCTATGTCAAAACACTTTTCAGCACGTTAATGAAAGAATGAATATGCAGAAGCATTAAGTGATTTTCTTAAATATTCAAAGAATAAAATAAAAAGCTGAGTCATAATGAAGAAGAGGTAATCCGATTTTAAAATATAAGAAGTAATCTGAATGTCCACAGATTAAACATGGACATTATATATTAAATGTAACAAATATTCAGCACTAAGATTAATGAAAAAATGCAAAATGATTGAGATTCACAAAATATGAATAAAAGAATCGCCAAGGCAAGCAATTAATTGTTTTCAAACATTAAGATAGGTTGCTTTTTTTTGCCAATTAAAGTTTCACACTCAATGCTCAGAGGAACATAAAAGAGCTAAAGAGGCACTTCCTTTCACCTACAATTGCTTTAAATAATAAACTAATCAATTAACATAAATGTTAAAATAATATAAGTGCTGAACTAACATAAATCGTCGCTTAACAAGCAACAGCACCTATTTCAACTTTTTGAAATTTCAAAGAGGATGAAGAAACTGAATTTTTCGCAACCAATCACAAATATTTCTGAATTTTTTTAAAAATCTGATATGAACATGAGTCCGCATGCTCCAATAAGATGTGAAGAAAAAAAAAGAAAAAAAAATTCAGAAATATTCGTTATTGGTTGCGAAAAATACAGTTATTTCTTCCTCTTTGGAATTTTAAAAAATTGAGACAGGTGGCGTTGCTTGTTAAGTGACGAAATGTTAAAAGTTTGGAGCAAAGCATGAAACACCTGGATACACAGCAGATACTATACTCTATTTATTGCTAACACTTTTTCAATAAATAAAAGAATGAATTGTAGAATGGATGGGTTTTCAGTTAACAGATGAATACAAGTGAAGAGATTTTCAGCAGAATTCTGCTAATTAATTCTCACATATTATAAGCAGGAATATATATAAATCGACAGGAAACAGGACTAACAACTTATTATACAAATATAATTACAAAATAAAAACATAGCTGACAATCACCTTTCAAAAGAAATTATCTTATCATTTGATTCAATTAAAGCAGAGGTTCCCAACTTGTGGTACATGTACCCCTGGGGTACATGAAGGACCATTTGGGGGTACACGAAATCAAAGTTGTTAATGGTGGAAAACTAGAAAACATAAGAATAGCTATACCACTTGAATACTTGCTTATTATGAAGTGTAATTTTTAGCTATCCTTATAAGTTAAAATGAAATAATAACTATACTGGTTTCATTTGCTTTGGTGTTGAACTAATACTGCTGTAAAAATGGAATAAAATGCAAAATCAAAAATAAGTTCTGCAAATCTTATCAATTCAGGGTTCATACGCATTTCCTTAAAAGAAAATCAAGGACTATCAAGGACTTTTAAGGACTAAAAAAACCAAAAAATAAGGACCTTTAAATTGAATAAACTTAACGAATTGTTGCAAGCATTTTTAAATAAAATGTCTCATTTTTGCAAATTCAACCTATTAGATGATAAAGTATAATATAAAACATAGAAGATACATTACAAATTTAACACGACAAAAACTCTTAAAAATATGAGTTAATAAATTGATGAAAAAAACCCATGAAACTGGTAATCAAACCAAACTTTTTTCATTCAATTTTACATCCAAGGTATTTATTTTAATTTTTTTTCAGTAATTGTTTTTCTTAGTTCATGCGATTGAATAAATGTCCTTATTATGAATTTATGTCCTTTGACTTTTCAGCCTCATTAGATAAATCATTTGAATCCCCATTTGTTTGGAACATTTTCTTTTGTTTTAAAAAATCTATTTCTTCCTAGAACTTTTTGTTTCAGTCTTTTCTTTGGATTTTTCACTTTCTAAATACTGCATGTATTTTGCTCTAGCTGAAGTGGAAAAAAGTAAGGACTTTTTAAAAATGGGGCATAAAAATAAGGATTTGTAAGGACTTTTAAGGACTAAATGTAAAAGTAAGGACTTTTAAGGACGCGTGCGAACCCTGTAATTCGATTCGTTTCACTTTCAAGCTAATCATAACATTGTTGATAAAACTTCTTTGCATAGACGGATGGTTGCAGGGGGTGGATATGATAGTGGGGATATGCGAAAACAAAAGAATAATCAAGGGGTACATGATTGAAAAAAGGTTGGGAATCCCTGGGTTAAAGAAAATAACATGATCTCAACTATCAATAAAAGGGTGGAATTTTCAATTCCAAGAGCAGCATAGAAAATAAGTCTTTCCTTCATTTGCTACAATATAAATAATAGAAGTTTCATTATTGTGGTGGGGCAATTCCATCTCACTGTGAGGGCACCAAGGCCTTTGGGTCCCATAGACGGATATAGCGTAGGGCATCGTTGAGCCTTTGGCACCACCTTTCTTGTTCTTCTTTGGTGTCAGCTGAAAGCAGGCGTTTTGTGATAGTGACGGTCCCATGACAACGAGATACCAGAGTGTCCTGATCATCTTTCTTCTTGGGTCGCTCTTCTACCAGTTGAAAAGTATAGGAACGGGCACAAATGTCACGTGATACTGCATGGACTTCCTTTGTAATGCACTGACGCAAATCAATAGAACCTATTGCATCCTGTAAAAATAATTAAGACAAACTTCTATTATCAATAATAATACCAGTGTTCATACTGTATATATGATAGTAAACTTCAGGAGTTTCCAAGGATTTTTTCAGGAGTACAGTACAGAAAATTCAGGAGATAACGCGAAAAAAAAATCAATTGTAGGGGAGAAAGGAGTAGTGTGGACAATTTTTATAAAATTGGCAAAAGAGTATATAAATATCAATTCTCCCATCTTTCCCGATTGCGAAGACTCGGAACTTGCGCGGTAGACTAAGTAAAGCAAGAATTCCAGCGACTTTCTATCAATAACGAAAAACGGAAACGTCATATTTTTATGTTTTATCATAATTTTATCTTTTGCTCTTCGATTGTAATTTTTCAGGAGACAAAAAGAAATATCAGTATAAAAAAACACAATTTTCAGGAGGAGTACGAACCCTGTAATACTAATATCTAGCTAACTGACATAAACAAGAAATACTTTTAATTTCTACTTATTTAATTACAAATTGTCTACCAAGTTTCAATAGGCGATTAAGAGTGAAATGTACAACTTCTTAAAGCTTTGTGACCTTGACTTTGGGCTTTGTAACTAATTACTTTTTTAACTTTTAAGGGGGAAAAAATTAAGGACAACTAATTAAAATGACATTAAATTTCTTTGAAATTCTTTAATTTTACTGAAAACAAAAAAGGTATTCACAAATTCTACACATTGGAGCTCAAGCAATTGGTCATATTCTCTCAATAAAATTTCTTGAAAATAAATGCCATATTTCATACTTTTTAATGCATCTATGCGTTTTTTTTTGACAACATCTACACATTTAAAAAAGGAAAAGAAACTAAATGTAACAATTCATACTTCCTAACATCCCCAAGTTTTTCCCCCCTCATATCTACAAAAACATACTAAGAAGTCTGAACTTTGGAACAGAAGTTCTTCTATTGAAAGAAACCTAATATATAGTGATACAATTTAATAGTTGAGTTAGACTGATGTCAAGTTTGGAAGCTACATGATTGCTGCTTTGGGATAAAACCTCACCATTTTGAACCCTAGCCAGAAGACACCTATGTTTCCACCCACTCAAAAACTTGTATGCCCCACTAGAGGGAGGATATTTGCTACCCAATGGTTTTAATACACATCAGGTACATTTATGTATGTATTACGTTTTTAAAATTATCTCAAAAAATACAAGATCAAAGCAACAAACAAATCAATTTTACAGCATAATTTTTTGAGAAAACACAATTTTTCCAAAATACTAATTGTTTGCAACTATGTATGGGTGATAGCTGCATGATGAAAATAAATACAAGTCACCCTATAATTAATGATACAAAAGAAATTTATCACTATTATCCAGTTCTTTTTCAAAGATGATAAAGTTGCTTAATTTATTTCATGTGAAACAGAAACAAAGTAAATTATTTAATTAGCAAAAGAAAAAACACTTGGTTTTAAATCCCCATTTGTGCACAGAATTTTAAAAAATAAGATAATTTTTAGAAATCAAAGAAAAACCATTGCAAATTATTCCACAATAAAAGTGAAGTTATGATGATTTCAAAGAACCAGTTGTCTTTTCTCCCATGGGAAAAGGAAGTTTAACTTAACCTTCCAGCGGGTGCACGTTTGCAAGAGATACTTGAATTGTGCATCATATTACATATTTATAACGTTATTTTATATATTTAAGTGCAATTTTATGTATAAAATCTTTGTTTACTATTATGCTAATAAATACAGATAGCACAAATAAAAGTTGCATTTATTTTTGTAAAATAACACGATATACATATGTAATATGATGCACGATATGTCATAAAATTTGCGTAAGAAGAAACACCAAAAGAAATTATTGCTAATTTATAAACTGTCAAATTTAGTAAATATCAGTTGAAAGGGTTCTCACTAAATACAGCATAAGAATGATGTATTTCTCTATAAATACAAGGCTAAAAATTTTTCCAGTGTATTAAATACAAAATTATAATTTTGAAGTTAAAGAAAATAAACTTCTTAACATTCTTAAAAATGCAAACTTCACTTTTATTAACTTACTTTTTAACTCCTCATATACCACATAATTACGACACATGGCTTACAGAAGCAAGTATATTAGGTAATTCAATCAGTGTATTAAACAATTCCTTTTTGAATTAAGTCTATATTTATATATATATAACACGATATACATATGTAATACAATGTTTTGCTTTTGTTTTGATATATATATATAAGAACTTATTTTCTGTTGAATGATGTATGTTCGGTTTTTTTTCCTTCTCTATGCATGTCCAGGTTGTTTGACTTACCATAATCAAATTTGGCATAGTGATGGATTAGCACAAGTTAGAGCTAATAATATAAAAATTATTTTGAAATTCAAATTACATTTTTATTTATTTAATGTTAAGTGGCAAAATCAAACATTTTTGTTTTGCCTATTTTTGCAAATTTTCTGCATATATTCTCATCAGAGAACAATAATTTTTTTATCATGGTAAAGTCTAGAATATTCCCGTTCTAATAAGAGTAATTTAAAGCTGTTGTGTAACTTTCCTGATTTTTAAAAAAATTTTAAACTCCTTTCTTCTGCAAACAATTTTTTTCTTCTCCATTATTATTCACATATGTGCAAGACGAAATGTTATGGCTTCCGTGTTTTAATTTGTTGGTTCTTACATTTTTTTCCTTTTGATGTTTTATTTTCCAACATATATTTTTGGAAACATTTTGAAAGTTGCATTAGTTATTGCATGGTATATTTTTAAAAATAAATGTTCTTTTTCCAAACTTCTTGCATTTTTATAGGCTGTGGTGGCCTAGTGGTAAGGTCTCGACCTCGGGACCGGAGGCCCCGATTCCACTGAAGATCTGCCGTGTATGGGGCTTGTTGCACACTAAATCATACGTAGTGGCCAAACGTCCTCCCGTTGGTGTGGCACGGAAGTTTGGAGAGGGGGTGACAGCTCAGGTGTCGTCCTCGTCATCTGACCGCAGTTCAAAATTACGAGGTCCATCTCTAAATAGCCGTCGTGTTGATTCAAAACGGGACGTTAATATAACCTAACCTAATCTTGTATTTTTATTGAAACCATACAATTAAAAGGTTAGGTTTGATAGTTTTAATTTATCAAGGAAATATTCAAAGAGACTTACATTTATTGGAGAAAGTAAGTGATAATATTTGTAAAAAAAAAAAGGAGGGGGAACATTTGAAAAAATTGGGACCTGAGCAATACCAGTCTATCAACTAGTAAATACATAAAAGTAATAAAGAATAATTAAAAGAAATAAAAAAAACAAGAATAAAACAAAATATAATTGAAAGAATAGGATGAAATGGAAGTAAAAAATAGAATTAAAAACAAATCATCATACAAAATCCTATGAAGAATTTATACCCTAAATATCAATAATTAAAGAAAAAAATATTTCACAAAAGTGAACATGGATGTAAACATAAATACATGTATATAAATTAAAAGCAAGAAAAGATAATTAATAATCAGATTTAAAAAAGGGAAAAAAAATGAAAGAAAAATAATAATAATGAACAAAACAGATATATAATAGGTGTATAAACTGTCTAAACTATAAAATTAAAATAGTTTTGAAAACTACAGAAATAAACACACTTTGTTTTCTTCATCATCTGGATACTTCCAGTATGACAAGAGATGGTTTTCCAAGGAGCACCATCGCCTGCACCAAGCCCCAAAGCCACTCACATCCTCGAACACGGTCTGCAAAACACAAAACCAATGCCGTTACTTTCCATTACAATCACAAGCTGATGTTTTTATCAACATCTCCAGAAAATGCAACAATATGACATAGAATATCATAAAAATTTCACAAATGTATGAACCCGAAGGACTTCACAATACACGAAAGCTCTCCTTATACCTTACACCACCATACAAGCAAAATACTTGTTCTTCACTATTCCACATGGTTAAAAACTAAAGAAACAAATTTATTATATCCACAGGAATATGTTTTACAAAAAAGGAAGAAAACTGATTAATGCTCGACTGTTATATTGACACTTGTTATATGCCTATTAAAGAAGCAGATTTCAGAGGATCTCATCATGAAACATGTGATGGATTGTATGGATGCTCAAGACTTTGCTACTTACCAGAAACCCTTTTTCCGTAACATTGTGCTCCGCATGCAGTTGCAGTTTGACCTTGAGAACACCTTCTAGTGGTGAAGTAAAAGGAATCTTCAAGGGAGAAAAATTAATTATTTTTTTACAAATCCAGTTGATCAATTTATTTCAAATGCATACAATTATATCTATCAGTATATCTGCAATTTGGGTATTGTTGTAGCCAAGGTAGCAATTCCACGGATTGATCCAGACGAAAATTGGGGTCGATTTGCGGCCCCTTCACAAAATTTCACTTCATAAAAACGGCTCCTTCACAAAATTCTACTTCATAAAAACGGACCCTTCACACAATTCAAATTCATAAAATCGGCCCTTCAGAAAACTCAAATTCCCCAAAACGGGCCCCTTTTTTCAATTTCTACTATTAGTTCACACTCTCCCTATATATATTTATTTATATATCTTGTTCACATTTTCAATCGTTAATAAAATACTGTTTATTCATCCACTCAAGTTCAAATACATTTTTTAAAACTTGTAGTGGATGACACTTGATGTTAATACACTTTTTTCAATTTTTTTCTTTTCTTTTCTTTTGTTTTTTAATTTTTCTTTGTTGACCTAAGTAGGAATTGACTTTAAATTTTTTTTATATTACTTGTTTAATCTAAGTTCTTTTAAAAAAGTTTTTGAATGAGGCATTGCATAAAATATATATACGAGTATTTTTTTCCAGTATTATATCAAATTACTGCATATATTTGGTTCAACGAAACACTTTTGATATTAAACGTAAAATATAGAAATATGACTGATAAAATTGAAGGTTTTACATGATAAAACAAATTTTCACAAAAATATTTTTATTTTTCGCAAAATTTTTTTTTTCACAAAAATATTTTTATTTTTCACAAAAAAATTTTTTTCTCACAAAAATGGGCACCTAAAAAAAACCTGGATTGACCCCTGAATTCTCTACCAACTGAATGACTAATCCAATGACGTGTATACATGTTATTGAGGTAGCGCCTCCTAGTCATAGAAACATTACTGATTTGAAAGCATGCATCACTGCTATCTTATAAAACATCTATTTTTATTCCTTTAACACTAAGCTTTACTAATTACTGAGATATACATGCATATAATATACATATAAATATATATGTTTATATATTTTACTTGTATATTTAGTTAGTGGGCCTCAACATATTTTTTTACACACCAGGTGATCCACCCAACCAAAAAGGTTAGGAACCGCTGGTATAGACCAATTGAAAATTGTTTAAGAGTTTGAGAATAATTATTGATTTCATAAACAAAGCAAAAGAGAAATGATGGAATGCATTCAGTTCAACCACGGAAGTGAAATGTAATTGTCCTATAAATAGGACGTTGGACATTAACGGGTTAAAAATGCATATTTTAAATCAGGGGTTACCAAACTTTTTTCCCTCGCATACTCCTTGATTATTCTTTTTATTTTCGCATACTCCTTACTATCATATCCACCCCCCACCACCACCACCATCCGTCTATACAAAGATTTACCAATAATGTTAAGGTTAGCTTAAAAGTGCTGCGACTCAAATTAATATCATTTGCAGAACTTATTTTTGATTTTACATTTTAGTCTATTTTTACAATAGTATAAGATAAAAGCCAAAGCAAATGAAACTTATAGCAGTATAGTAATTATTTTGTTTAACTTATAAGGATAGCTAAAAATTATACTTTATAATAATCAAGTATTCAAGTGATATAGTTATTAAGTAGCAAATATTCGCTTAGAGAAACAAAATGCTCTAACTTTTTAAATCCCTTATGTTTTCTTGTTCCCACCATTAACAACTTTGATTTCACATACCCCTAGGGTTACGTGTACCCCAGGTTGGGAACCTCTGTTTTAAATAAATATAGCAACTACCAGCTGCACAGCAAAACTTTGAAAAGAAGGCAATCATTTTGACTCACCCTGTACATGCAAAAGGTAAGGATGGAGGTTATTGCAAAAATAACCGGTTTTTGGTTATTCAGATTTTTTCACCTCTGGTTTAACCTCGCGGTTATAACCGCTCAAAATAACCGGTGTTCGTTTTTTTTTTTTTTAATAAAAAACAAATGCCGTTTGTAGACAATTTTTTTTATTAATATTGATTTTACATCAAATCAATCCATTGGCCAATATTTATCTGTTCATAAAGACTCTTTCAGTAACCCGCCAACCAACAGATGCCTCGAGGCAGTGGCTGTCATTGATTGGCCTAAGATGATAAAATTCAAAGCTTCATAACTTCGTCAAGTTTAGTCTAATCGAACCTAAAATTGAGCCTTTTTTTACCCGGTTATTGGATTTAATAACCGGTTAAAACCGGGACAAAAAAATAACCGAAAAAAATGGGTTTCAGTTAAAACTGGTAGGTTCCTCCCATCCCTAGCAAAAGGCCAACAACTTGTCATCACACTCACCTTATACAGAGTGAAGCATTCCTCTGTACAATTTTGAATGGTTAAGCAGGTGTATCCCACAGCTCTGAAACTGGGGGACCTCACAGCAAGGGGTCCTCCTGGGCTGCTAATTTCTGCAAGAGAAATGAAAAAGGGACATTCTAAACTCTTTTTTAAAATTTTTACAGAATAAGTAAGGACATTACAAAAAGACAACTTTTATTAAATTTACTTTGCCAGAAAAAAACAGTTTTTTAAAACACTTTTATTTGCATACTAAAGAGAAAAATTTAATTTAATTATTTTTATTTTATAATTTATTATTATAAATATTGTGGAATCCTGAAATCAACTTTTTCTGAAAACATTAAAATATTACTTTGTCATCAAGAACACATAAGACAACATAATTGTTGATAACCTAATTTCATCCCTAGAAACATGAAACAAATACAGTAGACTAACTCTAATCTGACGCATACAAGACAGGACACCTGTTGGATTATAGAGAGTGTCTGGACTATAGAGGGTCAATAGAAAAACCATGTACTGAAAGGGGGGGAAGGTTTCAATTTTTAACAAGAAACAGTGGCGAATCCAGGATTTGGGTCTGGGTTGGGGCTGAGGTATAAAAAGTTTTGTATCATCGTGACGAATGTCAAATCTTACAGCTTATGTAAACCAAAACACTTTAACTTTATAGACTTTGCTCACCTGACAATAAGAATCATAAAGAATACTGCAATACTTTCGATAATTTAACAAAAACACAATGAAATAACTAGCAAAAACACGTTTTTGACCGTGTCAATGCTGCAAATACGAGTTGAATGACTACAAAAGTGGGAAAACTTTCGAGCCTGCCAAAAAACAGGAAGAAATGTTTTCACTTTTTTTAAAAGGAGATTAAGAAAAAACAGCTGTAATGATTTTAAATAAAATAAAGAATTCTGGTGTAGCTCGGGGTTTGTCAATATCCAACCCCCTGGATTCACCACTGACAGGAAAGAATGACTCATCACCAAGTAACATGTTCCAACAGGTGCGTCGGACTAGGGGGAGTGTCGGAGTAACAAGTGCTAGATTAGCAAGAGCCTACTGTAATGTTAAATAAAAGAGAAAAAAAAAAAAAAAAATTCCAGAACAGTCACTAACAACAAAATTTTCAAGTTGTTCAAATTTGGGAACTTTCTTTCAACCAATTACGGGAGATCTCAAATGGTTTCCTTTAGATTAAATTTGTTTTTTCAATTTCAAAAAAAAATTGTCTACCAGATTTTCAATACTTAATTTATTCTCCAAAAAACTAAAGAAACTTCACAGTACTCTTATGAATAAAAGCACATAAACGAATACAGAAGAAAGCTTTTCAAGATAAAAGCTTCTCAAAAAAGTACTTAACATCACAGAGGAGGTCAAAATCTTTTTTGTAGTGTAATATTGAAAGTCAGTCTTTAATAATATTTGCTAGCTGATCCGTACACTAAACAGCATGAAAGTAAATTACTGCTATTTTCAAATCAGCCATGTGCACAATATGAATTTTTTTTTGCCCTTAAGGCCCAGTGTTGCCATTACGCAACATACCCAATTTTGTCTTCTAAAATCTTGAGAATAAGACTGAAGCTGTAATGCCTGTTGTTGCCAATAGGATAAATACTGAAAGTTTTATTAAATCCCATTTACAACATACAGATGGCAGCCTGAGTGCTGACAATAAAATAAAAATAAATTGATATTTTTCCCTTGAGGCTGCATCTTTTTAGATTTGTTTGTACGCTTGAGAATACCATATATTATTTTACAATGTTGAAGAAAATTCCTTATCTGTATTATTATTTATTAAAATTCATCTGTGTTTGACATTATAGAATTTTATCTAGGGAATTTTTTACTGAAATAAAAGCCCGGTGTTGTCAGTTGGTAACAAACTGTTTTTTTTTTGTTGTTGCTATAAACCATAGTTAAAATAAAATAAGAATTTTAAAAAATATTTTTCCTATGTTTTATTCAAGAAATGAAAGTCAAAAAACATTTTTAAATCATTTTTTAAAAAATTGGTATTAAATCAAATTTTTAAAAATTAAGAGTTAATTTGCCTACACAAATAACTTTAAAAAATAGATATTAAATGTTGAGCAATATAAATCTCCACATGCTTTAGAAATGCATCAAAATATGCTTCTGAATATCTTTTTAAAAAATCTATAAGAACAAATATAACAATAACTGTCTGCTTACCAGGAAGTTTTCCATCTCCTTTCTTTTGTTTAGGTGTTAGTTTAATTTTGCTGTGATCCTAAAAGGGAAATAAAAGTTTTTAAAAGATATCAGTTAATAAAGCAAAAGACTGAAAGAGCCACTAGAAAGCTGTGGTTTGCAAATAAGTATAAAAACACTTTTGTGTTCATTCGCCATTTCTTAATATGTTATTGGAGACAATCTAGACTTAAAATTAAAATAAGGTTTCATTCTTTTCCAAAGGCATGCTGTAAGATAGAAGTGAGATTAAATAACTAAACAAAATGCATTCATTGAAATTGCCAATTTAATTTGGTTTTTTTCTTTACGAATTTAAAATTTATTTGAAACTACAGTTTTATTACGGTAGGGAGAAAATCTCCCAAACTGAATAATGCATCATAATGTCTTTTAGAATAAATAACAGCATGGGTAATTGTGACTGTGGTTTAATAAAAAGCAGCAATGAGTAAAAATCCAGCTAAATTTTCAATAATTGAGGATATAACAAAGATATGCACACATGCCCAATACACATACATACATAGAAACAAATAATAATTTGATTATTGAAGCAAAAAAAATTTTTCTTTAAATAAAAATTCACTGCATCATTTCTTGGAGTTGCTTACTTTTTTTGTTTATCAACATTAAAAAAAAAAAAAAAAAAAACACCACAGTGACCCACAGTTTGGGCACCATTTTATTAGTATACTATACTTATACTGTCTATTAGTATACTAGTAGTATGCGGCATTGCCCGTGGCACAATGACTTCAACAAAATAAAAAAAAGCCCAAAGTTTTGAAAAAGAAATCAAAACATATATATATATATATATTATTGATTTTGCCCTCGATTTTTAGTGAAAGTACATGCAGGAACTTGAGCTAGATCAAAAACATGTTCTTTTAACTAAAGATATCAGCATATTTGCACGACTATCAAAAAGTATAAAACAAATAAATCAAATGATTCTGGGATCAGTAAAATGAAGTAATTAAGAATAGCTTCTTCTTGATTACGGGACACCTCGCCCCTGGTCCCGGAGACGAGTCCATTGTCAGGATAGTGCTGAGGGCCCGTGAGATGTTCTCGTACTATTTTTTTTTTTCTTTTATATATATATACACTTTCGTATTATTTCCATCCGAGGGTCAAAATGTGCAAGACTAACTTAGATGATCGCGGTTTCATGCCGCTAGACTTGTCACGGCTCTAAATTTAAAGAAATTGACAAGCAGGAAAAAAAGAGAAAAAAAAAAAAAAACAGGACTAAACCCAAGGTTATTAACCTCCTGATAAATAGAATGAAGGAGATTAAGAATAGCTATGTAATAAAATGATCGAGAGTATGACGTCACTTTCGCTTGGTACCTCCAGCCAATCGGATAGTAGAAATGTATTCTGGGAATTGAGAGTAACCTATTGGGTCGGTTGAAAGCTTCGTAGATTCGGATATGCGAGAGAAAATGTTTTGAACTGTTCGATAAAAAAATTTATACAAAATCGGAGAAAAAAGATATTTTAACCATTCTTGTTTTAAAACAGGGATAAATATTCCGGTTTATACATAAAAAAAGTGAAAAGATAGCGTTATTAGAACGTCGGATGCACGAAAATAAAAATTGAAAGTTAAAAATATAAAAGAAAAGTGACTATTATTTAAAAATTTCTCGAAATTCAGTAAATTATGTTGCAAATTCAAAACAAACTTCATTAGAACAAAAATTGTTTGTTCTATTCGATGGTGCATTGATTGTTCTTCAAAGATCATTAGAAAAAATACTACAGCTGTAAACGTGCCGAAAATTAGTGCCAGAAATCAACTAAAACCACACAAAACATTAAATAAAAAAATTTTCTAGATTAAATTTTAAAATTCTGGCTTCGAGGTGCATTGAGTCACCATTACGACTACCTGTGTGCGAAATTTCATGGCTGTATGCGCAATAGATTCGTCTGGACATCGCACACATGCAGACATTGCCCTTTATAAGTAAGAAAGGCACATTTTTAAAAATTTAAATTATTTTCTACTTTTTAATCTTTATTTTAAAATTTACAATTAAACATTATGGAATCAATTTTTTTCTCAAATTCATAAATAGGTGGCTTCAAAAGTACGAATTAATTTTTAATCAAATTTATCAATTAATTGAAAATTCAGTTCTGAAAGCATTAAAAAGTGCATTGTCATCAAGAATTCACAAATGTAAGAAATTTCAAACCTCTGGCACATCAAAAAGAGAGTGAAAAATTGATTACAAACATGAATCAAGTAAAGTTAAATAAAAGTGTTCAATAAAGGTAAAAAAATTATTGGATTTTCATATACTCACTCTTCTAATGCCAGGTAGACTTTCTCTTTTACTTTGCTGTAAAAAGAAGGAAATTATGCAAATAAAATATGCTTAAAAAACAGATACCAAAGAACTTGGAGATATTTTTGTCCATGGAATACACCTTTCTTATCAAATAATTCATGTACTTGATTTTTAAAATAATATATAGTTTTAAAGCTACAAGAGGGATACTAGGAAAATATCATAATTTAAAAATCTATACTTATAAAAGGATATGTTTGTGTGTGTGCGTGTGTGTTTGTCTGCGATGTCCAGACGAAGCTATCGCACTTACAGCCATGAAATTTGGCACACAGGTAGTCGTAATGGTGACTGAATGCACCTCGAAGCCGGAATTTTAAAATTTAATCTAGAAAATTTTTTATTTAATGTTTTGTGTTGTTTGGGGTGATTTTTCGCACTAATTTCTCAATAGAATGGTTTCAAATAATTGTACGACAAAAATAGATACACCATCGGAAAGAGCACGCGATTTCCGTTCTAATGAAGTTAGTTTTGAATTTCTAACGCAGTTTACTGAATTTTGAGAAATTTTTAAAAAATACCCAGTTTTGGCATTGAGATGTTACTTTTGATTTTAAATTTGTTGCATCCGACTTTCTAATAACACTATTATTTTCAATTTTTTTCAGCTTATAACTAGAACGGTTCTGTTGGAATTAAAACAAGAACGGTTAAAATATCTTTTCCCGTGTTTTTTTAATTAATTTTTTTCTGGACGATTGAGAGTTATTTTTCTCAATTGAGTTCCTCGTGTGGCACTTCTTTGGAACGTAGCTGATTGAATTGAACAATTTTGATTGGCGGATGTGCAGGATACGTCATGACCTTCACCTGAATGAATTACTTTGATTATTATTTTCGGATTCAATTTTATATTTTGCTTGCTGTATGATAATCATTTTCATGTTCCAATTTTGTAATATTGTTTTGGATTAACGTACTCTGTACTGTAGCGCTAAAAAAAAAAAAAATAAGCAGAAAAATCAAATAATGTGTATCTTTTGTTTTGATTTTGTTTTAAAAACTTTTTTGTGTCATTGTTGTCATTTTTTCCCCAGTCCTGATTCCACGGGCAACGCCGTGCACGTACTGCTAGTGAATTATAATCAGATGCAGTTGATTTTTATCTTTTCTCAGATAGGATAAAAAAATTATTGCTCAGTAATTTTACAAGTTTTAAAAAAATTAAATATAAATAAAACAATAATATTAACCAAAATTCCAAATTGGTTGTTAAAAATATTTAACTTGATACATTTCATATAGCTATAGAAACTGACATTTGACAGAATTCTACACATTCATTGACAAAGCATATGTCACCTCACATGTTCATTCTTAGTATGTGCAAACATATTATCTTAAAAAAAGGCTTCAGAATTTACTTATTGCTAATAATGAGATAGCAGCTATATAAAGGATTTTGCAGTTCTTTATTCTACTCATTTCATTTACTTTTACTTTTTGTTTAGTATTATTCACGATGGAAAAAATTACAAAAGATTTTTTAAAAAAAATTCTTAACTTTTTAAGATTGCTCATTTTATCACCACGCATTACAATTATATTTGTAAAATTGGAAATGGATGGGAAAAGGATGCCATAAAACAAGTTAAGATTTTTTTAAAAGTTAAAATAATTGAATAATATTTCTAATTTATGTTTCATTTGATTTTAAAAAAAATATTCAGATAAAGCTTTAAATGAAGTAAGAATCTTAAACACCAAAATATTACAGATAAACAAACAATGAAAAAAAAGTGAAAGAGGATCATTTTTTTCATTTTAATTTCTCATCCTAATTAAATGCAATTGCTAAATAGTGGCTCTATAATTTTAAAGCATATTATAAAAACATTGTATACAGTGGCGAATCCAGGATTCGGGTCAGGGGCCGCTGGAGGTCATAAAAATTCTGTATCATAGCGACGAATATCAAAACTCATGGCTTATATAAACCAAAATACTTTAACTTAACAGGCTTTCCTCTCCTTGCAATAACAATAATAAAGAACACTACAATACTTTCGATAATTTAATAAAAAATACAATGAAATAACTGGCCACAAAATGTTTTCGACCGTGCCGACGCTACAAGTGCGAGTGGAATGACTAGAAAAGTAGGAAAATTTTCGAGCCTGTCAAGTCAGAAAGCAATGTTGTCACGATTTTATTGCTATTTTTAAAATGAAAATTAAGATCAAACAGTTGTAGTGATTTTAAATTAAATTAAGAATTTTGGTTTAGCACTGGGGGGGGCTGCAGTCCGATAGCCCCTCCCCTGGATTTGTCACTGATTGTATAGATATAGATTATCAAGAGAAAACTATGTTTTCCCCACCCTTTCTTTTGCACAGTAACAACAACTTAAAGTCCTCACTCTGTCAACAGTTCAAGTACACAATGTGATTTCTACTAAAAATATTTTTCTTAAAAATCAGGAATACAAAATGGATAAAAAAATTTATTGAAGATAATAAAATTACATTTTTTTCAACAATATTCAAACACTTTTATTGCATGAATTTTAAAGCTACAATTTGAAGTGAAAGAAAGAAAATGTGATTGACCATTTGCACTTACCAATGTGAAGACTTCAAAGACAACAGAAAAGTCTGGAGGAAGATTCTTTAATTTAATCAGGTTGGTGAAGTGAAGGAAGCCATCTGCTATTTTATCATTTGTAGAAACCATCTGTGTTTCGATCACTTCAGCACCATGACGGACAAGGCACAGAAAGTAATGAACATCATCTGGAGAAAGAATTTAAAACTGAATTTATGAATATCAGTGCATCATGGGATTTAAAAAAAAAAAAAAACAGTTTGTTAATCAGAGAGACAAATTAAATGATACTGAAAAACAGTGCAAATGAAATAATTGCTTGTCGTAATACATTTTTTTAAAAATCCAGTGTTCAATTGAAACTTTCAATCATATGTCAAAACATAAGATCACATTAGGCATAAAAAACTAACTCATTCAATATAATTCAAGAAAAGTTTAATTTTACTTTTATCTCATAAGATTGCCAGAAGAATGTAGCATCAGAAGAAATTTCTCATATTATGATAATTCCATCCCATTTGAAGTTTAGCTTAGTCTGGCTTATGGTTACTTTAATGTAACAATTCAAAATAATATCAGGGCTATTGGTCAGATAAGGATAATGGCAGCTAAGCAGACATTCCCATCTCCAAACTTCCACATCTCTCAACAGAAACACATTTGACCTTGAACATCAGATTAAACATACACATTAAATCTTCAATAGAATCAAATGTAAAACCCGGAACTCCTCATTCCTGAAACCAAGACCTTACCACCAATGCAATTCAAGGCGTAACAAGACATTATCCTAAATTTTAAGTAATAGACTTAGAAGTTGCAATAGACTTTATTCCCTTTTACTTTCATTCATTTATGAAGATGGTACATTTCGTGGTTGAGCACACATAAGCTAAAAAAAAAAGTTAAAGAAAACATCTAGTTTTGAAACTTAAATTTAAAATATATATAACTTTTTAATACTAATTTCTGAAAATTAACAAACAGTCAGTTTCTTAAGAAATGAATAAAAGCCCTAAGCAGCAAATTCATAACAGATGTATGCATAAAACAAATATACAGGGTTAGCCTAAATGATTCATCGGGTTTCAAAACACTATGTATTGAGAGGTATACGACGTACAAAGACGGGTGATACATGACAAGATACATACACT